>JAMKCH010037892.1:0-113900 GCA_023653785.1 Ophioderma brevispina | reverse complement strand
AGCAAACCCAAGCTAGGGACAAATTTGTAGTAGCATAAAAGGAATCTCAGTCGTCATAAAAAATGGGGTATTGCCCCCCAACTATTCTAACCTTCATGTGGCTAAACCACGTTTAGCACAAATTGTGTTTTGAAACGGAGGCCATTTTGTTGTTCGAATTTCGAAGGCGAAAAACGGCAAACGGCGCACCTTGTGAACGCCATTTTCGGATTCAGCACCCTCAAAATTCCTGTGCAGAAACACTTTGCTATAAACACTTTAACAAAAAATGCCTACAGTATTTAGAAATTATCAAAAATCTAACTGTCTAAAGTGGTTTGTCAATGTATTATGGTATCTGGACGACATTGCAACACTTTGCTTACTTTGCGGATGCCCTCTTATGTTGGTATGGAAACTTGACGAGTGAAACACAATAGGAGTATAGTCCATAAGGTTTACCGCCAAGGGATATTCACGTGAACACGTGGCGCTTACAAACAGGGTCGTATTTCGTCGAAATCAATATAAAGTAATCGAAACATATATTCTGTTGATATTCGCCAAAGATAAGAAATGGCATGGTATCTTCCTAAATAGGTCAGAATGGTTCTTGAATAAATTGTTAAAATAACCTTTTTTTTCTTTTTTTTTAAAGCTGCTGTAAGTGTACTTGAAGTTAAAAACGGTAAAAGTAAATTAAAAGGTACACGGTTATGTTATAAGTAAACTTCTTAAGTGAATGGATGTTTGTTATTTCTAAAAAGTTCTGTTGTATGAAGCGAGAAGGAATAGTTAATAAACATTCATCCCGAACCATTCTAATGATAAAAACAGGCTTTTCACGCAACGATCACTTAACACTACGTGCCTAGGGGGGTTCCATAGTACCAAGATTGTTTTTCGGCGATTTCACTCGTGAAAAAATATGTTCGAACTCTAATTTTGTGTACTTGTGAAATTATCGGTGCGCTTCTTTCCATAAAAAAAAATTATAAAATTCTTGCCGTAATGACGATAATTAGCGTGGGGTCCTAGGAACCCCCCCTTAGGAACCCAAGGCAAGTGTGATTTTAAAATAAAAAATTAGCAAACCCTGTTGCCAGAAATATTTTTATGCTATGTATTTCATATGCATGAAAACAAAATCAATTACATAATCAGAAAAAATAAGTAACCCTTTATGTGTGAAAAAGAAGCGTTTCCATCATCGAACGACCTGCGCGCCATGCTGTACAAACCTATGGCAAAAAATTGACTGCCCCACAAAAAAATAAAGAATGTACCAAAAGTAATGTTGTGTTTAATATATGTAAATGGTCCTTCTAGAATCAAAATATAACATTCAAAATGATTTGCAATGTGTATGCTGTTTAAGCAGGTCGCGGAGGACACGTCATACTATTTTGATCGAAGTTGGACGCATTCGAAAACAATTTGATTTGCCCCATAATTTCCAGACGGGGGGGGGGGGGATAAACCGGAACTCATTTGTATGCACCTGTGGCCTTGTCTATGCCCCAAAGTGTATGAGTTTCCATTTGGAAATTCCCTAGGAAAGTGATTTCCTTAGGGGGTTCCATGGGAAACCCCCCCCCCCTAGGCACCAACGTGAGTGAACACACTTAGGCATTAAGTGTTAACTATGAAAATGCCATGGAGGTAAAGGTTAGCATGTCATTACGTAAATGTCATTGGAACAGACAAGAAACACGAAACCGACATACACGTATATCAACGTTACGTAATAGACTGTATCTCATTACATTCTATCAAATTTAATAAGAATATCCAATATAAGGATTATTTCATGTTTATTTTGATGCTGCATTTGACTAGGCTTATTTAAATCATATGAGTCAAAGTTGAAAATGGTTAACAGCTTACTTTCTTTTTAAATTTCAATGAAAATCTGTATTAACTTTAGAGAACGCTGGGACACAAAACTCACTTCTTAAAAATCAGGAAATATTAAAAAAAAAAAAACAAATAAACAACTCATAATTCTCAAACACCGATTTGGACATTATTACGAAGATTACTAAAAGATTTCGCATTCCCACGGAGGCGCATTGTCTATCAAATATTTTTAGTTCTCTGACGCAATGATGTAATGTAATGGCAAATTAATGACTTACGACGATGATATACAAAAGAGGTTGCGATTCCTACTGCTTTAAGGAACTGCTAATACGAATAGACATATTGGGGCTCACAGATAAATATAGCGCACCTGAAGAGCTTATTTACACAAAAGCGATCATTAAGTGAGATCTTTATAACGAGGAAAGGTGCATATACGAAACACAAGTTGTAATGAGCATTTTATTTATTAGAAGTGTGTCAATGTTCAGATTGTTTAGTGCACAGTCGAATAAATTTCACGACTACTTCATATTTCAAGCACCATTACTGACACCTAAATCTATATCACTTACTTAATGACGGTTGCAAACGTTACAATTTTATTAAACACTGGGTGAAAATAGGAAATAAGTAAAATAACTATGGATATCTGCGCGTGTTTTAGAGGCTCTTGGGGTGCGTTTGAATGTCACGGCTTACGGGCATGTAAGTAATTGCATTAAAGTAACGGATTGTCATAGAACAACTCTTGCGCCCATGATAATGTTTATCTAAAGAATGTCTGTAACATTGCGCTAGCCTCCCAGTTAATTTTTACGGAAGATTAATGTGTCTTAGATTACAGTCCTAGACTAATATTTAGTAAATGTTATCATTGTAGAGGGGAGAGATCGCTGGTAAAATGTGAGGGTGGTTGCTATATGATAATCATTATGATTATTATACTTATCAAAATTTCCTTATTACCACATCATCACTTGTCATTTTCACATTGGGATTGGGCTTCGTAAAATATGTAGTGGTGATTAGTAATTCCGATGTTTGTTTGATTGTTGTTTTCTCATAGAGTAAATCCAAGTGAATCGAGACTACATTGGACCAAAATTTCAGTTCTCGACTCGTGAGAGAAATTGAAATAAAATAATGTTTTGAACTAAAAATTGCAACAGGAAAACAATGTATGATGTTATTATATTAGAAACTGATGAGAGAATAACATATCAAAAGTCTAGGAAGTAAATTAGCGGGGAAACTTAATGTGCAGAGAGGCAATGTTGACGGGGGAATAAAATAATTATAAAGTAGATACTAAATCTATGCCAACATTTTAGTATGTCATAAGGATTAAAATAAGGTATGTTTGTCTTCTGTGGCTATAGTTTAATAGTTACAGGGCAATACATGTTCAAGGTCATCTGGGGTAAAATTTTTTTCCAAATGTTCTGAGTTCTGTTCAAAGTGGTCCCAAATTCTTCATATAGTCCCAAGGGACCATGAATAAATATTGCACTCATTTCACCAGTTAGTTGTAATTTAGGCGGGGAAAAATGTATCAAGGATTTTCTACTATTTGATGAGGTCATTAATGCTTACCATTAATGTACCATACTAAAATTTAAATCAGGGTAAGTATGCATTTCTGTTATCAGATATGACCAGACAAAACATTTGAGACTAGTTTCGTAAAAGTCGGAACACTCTAAAGAATTACCCCAGGATGACCTTCAACCGTTATGAGCCTATAACCCTGATACTAATAACCGTGATAGGGCAAATATACCGATTCATACAATACTATTTTAATTCTCTTGACCAAAGTATGACAAGTTGGGTTTTTCAGTGTCTTCAAAACCAAATTAGACATGTTTTACTTGTGATAACCTGTACAAAATGATAAAAAAATAATCCGTCGATTTACAGTCAACCTGCCAATCAGTCGCTAGCAAAAAACAAATATAAAAATTACCTTCTTCTCTCATAGCTCCTTGCATGTGTCAGTCAACTTCCGGGGGTCAGTGCATGCTTTTTGACCCTGACATTATACAACATTATTTATTCTGTCGTCTAGTTGCGATGACAGAAGAGACACATATTTTCTAGATAAGAAAAACAAACAAAAAAACACCAATTTTTAAATCTGAAGTGCGGCTTTGTCTCATGTTGGCTGTAGTCCAATTACGTGTCATGCATTTTGTTCTCATCGATATTTGGCTATGCAATTCCTAAAAGGATTTCAGTGAGATTTTCCAACAGAGTGACGAGGTCTGCGCGTCCATAGAAAATTTACCAGAGCTGAAGACGTTTTGTCTGATCTGTTCACATCTTGCTAACCCATCGAGATTAACACGTCGCCTTCGTGCACCAGGTTGTCATACATCCGAAAAGGTGAAAAGTAACCGTACGTGATGCCTCCATATTACACACTATGGGCTACTTGGAACGTCTTGTACTTTTGCTCGTCGGTGTATAAGCCTTGTATCTTCCTTGTCTATTTCCAGGCCATCAGCCATGCACATATGACATTGAAATAACACAGTAAAGATTGCCATGATTACAGTATTAACAGTGCTTCTAAAGTAAGGTAGAGAAGAAAAGTAGGTGTTACATATATCTACGATGTTAATATTAGGAATAGATTAAAATTAAAGGAGTGCATGATATTTTAGTGCCATGTTTAATGACCTTTAATACTGATATCAAAACATTCCCACATTGGCATAACTCTTTAATGCTCCTAATCACATTTGTGTAGATCTCCACATGAAGACCTTAAATTTTTGAAAGCTATCTTTTGAATCATCTTTTTGAGAATGTCCAAATATTTAATCTTCAATATGAAGTTAAGCCGACTAGTAGTTGACATTAATTATTTTCCTGACGCCCGCTGTTGCTATGGTGCTTTGTATACAAAGATAATAGTATTTGATAACATACATATGCTCACCTCCTGTAGAGTTCGTTTGTTGATGAATCGATTAAACAAAATACTTCCACATTTTATGTTCAGGTATGAGAGCTCAAGGTGTCTATTAAATTGAAGAATCTGAAGCAAAATATGAATAGAGTATAGTAGAGGGCGCAAATGAACTGCAACGACTGATCAACTCATTCTTTACACGCTCCAATTTAGCGTACAATTTATAAACGGTACTGTTCACGTGGATTTTCCCGTTGTTTTGTGTCTTCTATTTTTGAATGGGTAAGCGTAATGGGAAAAGGTAACGTGTACTTTATTATGAAATGCACGTCTTTTAGATAGCTATCACGATACCAATAAAATAGGACTTGATTCATAGATCATATAGAAAGACAGCACTTTTCGAAGGATATTATCATCAGATTGACGGTGTAGAAAACAACGATCACTAAAATGGCATAGAAAACATTATGTGGTCTTTAAAGTGGTTGGACATTACTGTGTGTTGAAATGCATGGCTATGTCAAAGTGGGCATTTTTAGGAAGGAACTAATGTACGGAATCCGAAAACAGCGATAATAATTATGTTAATATATTTTATCCTTAACAGGAGTTTATTTGAAATCCCAAATAACATATGACTTGTATTTTTACATAGGCAGTTTTTTTGAATGGTTTAAGCCTTCAATGTAAGACTGCCACGGGAATAGCCTCCTATCCGAAATCTTCTATAAAAGGATCAAAGGATTACAAGTATTGTACAGCTTAATTCCGTAAAAGAGTCTTTAGTCTAACTCACGAATATCTTACACCAAGGACACATCGTTTTCATTTGGTGGTTTTTAATATTCTGAGGCAAATGTCTGGAGGTTATTCTCTTATTTTTGAAAATTTAAACATGCACTTGTTGTAAGAAATCTGGAAATGTACCTCGCAATGGCGCAAGCAAATTGAAGTTTTCTAGGTCTAAATAAAAAAAATTACGATACCAAAAATAAAAATACGGTATTTTGATTCTTCTTTCATTAAAATGAACAAAAAAATCAACGTTTCCGTTTTTAGAATACAAAGTTGCATTTAATAACCAAAATCAAAACTGTAAATTTAACAAAAGCTCGATTTCCTAAATTGTGTACCTTTTATGTCCCATACCTGGGTATGACAACAAATATTTCAATTCATTATAATATACGATTCTCTCTTTTGACATAAAATTAGCTAGCTGTAATCCCATGGATAATTTTGAGAAGACCAAATTGCAAACCAAATTATTTTCACTTCGATTTAAGTCTGCCAAACGTAAAATAATTTCCCGTGAGCATTGCACGTTTGCCATTTTTAAAAAAAATATCCTTTTTTTTTCACTTATTAAACTTTACCCTGGATGTCGTATTTCTTGGAAAAAATACTTCAAGGTGTAAGCAACACACAGAAATGTTTTATCCTTTCGACTTCTTCACAATAATTAGGAGGTAGATTTGGGGATGGGTTCCTCCCGTGAAATAAAACAAATCATCATTAAAAACAAGGTATGAACCCCAGAGTAAATTTAAATATTGATTATAATACCAAGCTTCCTATGTGCCACCCCGCCAGAACCTGGCTAAAAGCTTAGGATTTTCTGGTCAAACGATTGTAAAATACTAGTTATCTATCACAGGATTCAGCCATTGCAATCTAAAACTAATTAAACCCGAACCCATAATCGCAACCAACCTTTTTTTTTCAAAAAGGGTGCAACCAATGCTCTCGAAAACTGTAATGAAGTTCCCATAACACAAAACTTATAGATTAATATAATGGATTTGTGTTTGCAATTAACTTATAATTTCATTAATATTCCACAATGCACACATCCAAGCAATAAATAAAGAAGGGATTGAGTATACTTACACGTGTGAGTGTTGCGTGGGTGAGTGAGTAGTGAGTATATGAATACTTGAGTGAATGAGTAGCGCAACCGGTATAACCTCTATAACTACCTACTCAAATAGAGTAGTTCTGTCTGACGGAGCAAGTGTTTATTTTATGATATTTTTGGAGGAGCAAATTTCATATTCAACAGGAACTTACTCATGCATTTTCAATAATATGAGAAACTGTATGATATTCTTATATATAACTATCCGTCTCATTGAGAAAACTTAAACTCTGCCCGACATGTTGGTGTAATTGACAATGAAACAAATTAAAAGTTTAAAAAATTATAAACTCATAATTCGTCATTTAATTTGTCATACACGCAACTTTAATTTGTAATGCACTGGAAATGACAAATTAACGACAATTTCGTCATTCATTAATTTGCCATGCATTTTTAAAAAGTGAAATTGTATAAGTCATGAAAATATCTGTGATGATAAAAATTAATTTTAACAGCTTATAATTGTAAATGGAACATTATGAAAAACATTTCGATCGTTATTTTCTTGAATGATCAAAAACAAAAAATTAAATTGCATGACAATTTTTAATTGGTCAAATAAGACCCTTTTCATGACAAGGTAATGTTTTCAGTGTGCAAAATTTCAAAGATTTTGAAAATTAGGGGCGCTCTTCCGAATATGTGCTGTTATTGCTTTAACTTGTTATCCAATAAGTGTAGCTTGGAAGAATATTGGCTATATACAAATATATTTCCCTTCATCTCTCAACAAAATTGACAAACCTTGATGGGTAATCATCCTTAAAATTCTTATATGATCCACGTTGTATTTTTGAGAAATTCATGCATGAATACGTGAACCCTTAACCTATATAACATTGTAAGATAATCGCATCGATTTAATATGTTTCAATCACCACTCTGTGCAAGATATTAACTCGTAATGAGACCATCATGATTGAATGTAATAATATCGTAACATGGTTGGTGCGATTTCCGTTTCAGTAAAATGCCTTCCGCATGTGTTAATACAATATATAGGTCGAATCACGTAAAGTGTGTTGATGAAACGTAAATGAGCCAAAGATTATTGCCTGCCGGTCTTTAAAAAGAGCTCCGAGTGCTGTTTTTGGCTGATATCGCTATTTTCATCAAATTAATCCTCATGATTTCTATCAATAAGTTATCAAAGAGCCGAAGAGTTACTCAATCTACGATTTTCGAGTTATATAAGAAGGTGGAAGATATCTCTGGTTAAGAGTTGCTTCATTTTATATCCTGGGGACCAGACTACGAGGGCAATAACGTGAAAATTGTTGGGTGTGTGTTACCGGTGTCATATATTACAGTGCCCGTTTGACTGAGTGTCCTACTACCCATTTTTCTATTGTGTTCTCCATTGAGTGCTGTATGCAGCATTTGTTTCAGTACGTACCCCAATGGCCTCGTCCATACAAATCACGGTTTATTCCGTACAGGTGCCTATGGTAGCTAGGACACTCTCTCGGGTGTGTGTACACTCTGTTTCTTACACCGGCATCCTAAAGTGGGGTTTATCGGTACTAAATCTCTTGCAAAAGGGGTGTTTTCGGTAGAAAATGTGTAAGGAGGAAATTGGGTATTAAAATTTGACAAAGCGGTGATTTCAAGCCTGGACACGTATTTACACATAGGGAGCACGTGTGGGTCCAGTGGGGAAGCGCAGGACTCGTGAGTCTTAAACCTTAAAATCGTGAGTTCGAAGCCCCGTGTAGCCAACGTTTGTGTCTTTATCAGATCCGTAGTTCCACTTGCTTTGTTGACCCAAGCGATAATTGAGACATTTTGTTCCGAGCCTTGCTCTTCCTTTAACACCTCGTGTACAAAAACGCGTACAAAAATGGCTGAGATGAACCCTGAAGACGCAAAACACCCGACCAAAATTGCACATTTTAGTTTTCAATGGTGTGGGTCACTGTGTGGAACACACAGAATACTTGTGTATTGATTTCACTGACTGAATGAGCGAGAAGCTAACTCAATATTGATTGTGGTTCGGCTTGTTCGTCTCTAGTACACTGGCAAGACCATTGAAAACTCCAGAGTGCAACTTTTGGTTTGGGTTTTGCGTCTTTCGGTGGGCCTATCGCAGCCTTTTTGAACATTTTTTGCAGCAGGTGTTAACTGAAAGAGTAACCGGCAGAATATATTGTAACTTTTAAAATTAATGCACATACTGTCGAAAAACATGTCGAGATACTTGCGAGAAAGATGGTTTATTGACAGGACACATGACGGTGCTTGCATGTAAACGGTCAAATTATACCATTGAAAGAAATGGGGGAACAGGTTGAGGCCGTTGCAGATGTTATATCTACGGTTTTCATGTAGTCTTAATAATCCCAGATTCGCCTCGAGGGCTACACATACAAAAACACACACTCACAAATTATTATCCTGTACTGTTAATCTGAGATTAAAACAGACAACTTTAAAGGTTTACGAGTATAGGTCTAAGAGATTAAACCATACCATAAGTTCCCCAAAGTCCGAGCAAAAAAATAAACAATATCCAGACATTAACATAACTGCACAGACACGATGAACGATCATACCACAATGCCGAAAAATGGTGAAAATATATAACCAAAATATGAATCATGATGTCCGACTAAGAGGTACCAAAAGTACCGAGGCCGACAACAACAGTGTGGTTTTCAAAATTTGATATTTTGGCACAGTTAGGTTGGTAATGTTCTAGGGAACTATACCTGCGAACGAGAATGCTAAAAACATGTGTATTTATCATAAATACGATTGCGATTTTGGCATTAGAATTGGGATCCCAGATTGGACTTAACAGCAGGGCTGGAAATGCAATACGTTATGTCCGTCCATTGTGTAAATAGTGCCACCTCTTGAAAATAACCTCTAACTTGACTTTCTGAACGCATAAAACAACTATGGAGTGTGTAGTAGACCCGTACATGCGCTGTTTCCCGGCTATATCATATTGAAAGGAAGTTTCCAGCAGCAGTTGAATTTATTATCGGAAGCTCCGAAATAATTATTCTACTAACAAATTCCTTCGTTTGTGACACATAGACATTTTTCGCTTAACCATTCACAGGTATGGTGTACTAGCCATTTACCAATGCAACCGTGTGCAAAAAGCTCAATTTTTTTAAAAAATTGGGGCGCTCTTAAAAAAAAAGTGCTATTATTGCTTTATAGAGCTTTCTCTTCTCTCCTACCTCTATGACCCATTGTCTCAATTGAGTGCTTCGCTCATAAAATTTAAGATTCCTTAAAATGCATTCCGCTGTGGTGTGTTCTACTGGCCTATTTTGACCTGCACCCCCTTCATGCCCCAAAACTATTTATTCATGCCCCATACACAGTACTATGATTTTCCCTTTAAAATGTTGCCCGTCACAGTGTAAAAGTTCAAATATATAAATCCCATTATTCTATTTTGTGGCTTTTGGTGATTATAATGTGATATGACTGTAAGCATTTTCAAACAAATTCGCCGAAATGTAATCCCCAGTGAGCTATGTCCCCCTGTATCTCTTCAATGAAATGTTCAGGGTTATGTTAATGTATTAAGCTTAAAGATAAGAGGCTTTACAGCAAAATGCCCTCCTATTTTTTTAAACAATTTTACCGATAGATTAAATCAAACCTGGAGGGAATAAGCCGTAAAGCCATCTTCATGTAATAATAGCTTTTGTATTTTCTGTCGTGCATGACAGATATCCGAGTATGCTGTTTATGGAGTCGATCAGGACAGCAGGCAATTTCAAAACTTACTTTTTTGTTTTTCTTTTCTTTGTTCAAAAACGTACGGAATGTCCTCGGTTGGTATTCTCAACAAAGTGCAATTTATACACATTTGTATCCTCAAAAATCCCTCGTGTCCCTTTAAATGAAGAAGACCCTCTTTGATTACGTCGAAATGTATGTCACAAAATTCTATGAAATGTGTTTATGTGTTAGAGTTATGCATCCTTATTATGCTACAATTAATGTATTTTGACCTCATCCTTACCTTTGTGAACTCTTGACATGAACTTGACCTTTGCAGGTGTTCCTATCCAATGTGTTTCCAAATTTAATTCTCGACCTCTCTGCCAAATGTGATCTTTATAACAACTGCAAATTTTACCATTCCTGCTTAACTAACATTACAATGCCGTGGTAAATATGACCAACTTTGGACAAAATTGAAAAACGGGCAACTTCGGCCACAGTCAAGTTTGGTGTCATTGTCATTGTTTCTCTTAGGACCATGCATCTCCCGATCAACCTTTCTGCGCACAGGTCATATCTTTTTCAACTGAGCGTGCCCCGCTCTGTCGGCCGATGATATGGAACATGAAGAGTACTCCCTGCCGGAAGTGGCCTTTGTTGTTCTATGCTTTTACAAGGAGTTGCCAAGTGATATAATTGGGATCAATCGCGTTGCGTAATGCAATAGGGACTCTTTCTCCTTCTCTACACCCTCCATGCTTGGATGTAACGTAAGAGATTACTGCAGCTTTTACGGTAGAATTATTAAACATTACATAAGAAATAATCAAATGCCAAAGGCAAGGTAAATGTTGCTTGACTACATTAATTATTCCAATGTCATGTATCCAGTGACTTGCCACCGGCATTACGCCATCGAAAGTGCTAACACAAGATTATTATTACTGCAGAACCCTAGTTGAACTCAATTAGACCCTTACAATAAATGGAACCCTGCAAATGATGTTCTATTTCAATACCCAAAGTCTTCTATAACTCTACAATTCTGTATTGGAAATATTTATCTATATTAAAGTATTTCATTATAGCAGTATACCGTTTTTTTTCCCCAACTTGATATAAGTAAAAAGGATGCTATTCAGGCCTTATCACATAAATAATTAATTTTAACATTATGCTAAAAGAATTAACACTAATCTAAAGGACCCGGATTATCGTTTTCGCGGCGCCATGTTTTAACACTAAATTATTTGGCCAGATTTTAGTAATTGATCCCAAATATCAGTTGTGCATATTTGGTGAAAAAAATCCAATTCGTGAATGGCGTTTTATACGCATTAGCAAAAACATCCATTTTGGGGGCGCTTCTTCAAAATTTGGTTTGCCCATAAAATCGCACCAACTTTTTTCAATTTTAATTTCAGCAATGTATGGTACCATGTCAAATTACAATATGAGCAAATTTTACTTGAAAAGTCCTTCGGGAAAGTGAGTTTTCATTTTGGGCGGAGAATTGGTGCGCGTTTTAAAAATCGATTTTTGGCCGTTTTGATCGATTACATCCGATTTTCATTTCAGGTTATGTGATCGTGTTGATGTACCCTAGCAACGACTAGAGTTTTTGTTAAAAATTCCAATGGCAAAGTCGGTTTCAGCATGGGGTCCACTTAACCCCCCCCCCCTTATGCCCCACGGGAGTGCCAGAAGACCGTAAGCACTTAAGTGTTAACACATATTTTAACACTTATTTTGTAACATTTTGTGAATACTATTATTTTCTTGAACACGTCCGGACGTGTACTAGAATACATGTTCTGAAACGCCCATCGTCTGTTTCTTACCCACTCTTCATCCGTCATGACAAACTTAGTTGAGATGCTTACGAGTTGACCAAAATAGTAGGCGGTCACCCGCGGATCTTGGATTAAATGAGCGTATGAGCGGTGACCAAATGCGCAGGGTACTGCAGTAAGATCGAGTGCGGTTTTCTCCCATACTACGGCAATTGATAAGTAATAATAGGCAAGTTTCACTATAACAGGCGCTCATAGACTAAGCCTAAAAATAAAATATACTACAATAAGAACAACAACGAAACGATTACTATGACGTAAGTGGCAGATTTTCAGGCATTAGATGACAATATCATGTCTTGTTATTGATAAATCTATGATTAATTGCATTAATGCACTGCGACCGTATGGCACAAATTTAATTGAAACGCACTATGTCTCAACGTAAAGAGACATGAGACATTTCCAGAATAGCGCCCCAATTTTTTCGAACCATGTTTTTGCAGTATTTGGAATGCTTAAACAATGTATTAGATCGCTTTTTGAAGTGAGTGAATAAGCCGAATATGCCCGTCTTTATGTAATAAGATGATGATTAGCTATTTTTTTCTGTCGTGCATCGGCTTTCTATAGGGACGAATACAATAGCAGGCAAAGTTCAAACAGATTTTGCGGTTTCTTCTGACTCGTTTGTCCAATAACACTTTCGAAAGGTTCTCGATAGATGGTCTGAACTGATCATAGGCCAATTTGAGAGAAATTAGACCTCAAAAGAAAACTCCTCCTGTCATTTAAATTGAAAGAAACGAAACCCAATTGTGTAAAATGTATAAAGTATAAGCAACAAAATATGATGCTTTGTTCAAGCTTGAGAATAAAATTGCGGGAAGACCATCGATTTGACTCCAAGAATGTTAGATTTTAGACTACAGAGCACTCCGGAGATTTGTCACATGCACAATACATGGTACAAATGCCTCTTTTTGTCGTATCTTTCAAAGTTTGTCAACTATAGCCCCAGATATGTCTTCACATAGGATAGGGAAGGAAGATTCGTCAATTGGCATTTTATTATTTTTTTTCCTTTCATTAAACAAGTTAATTTTGTATTTTGTCATTTTTCTAAACCGGGAAGTAAGTGCCGAGCCAGACTATTTATAAACAATAATTCATTTTGATAAACGAATGTTGCGCACCGTGTACTATTCGATGCGGAAACAATATCTATTTACGAGGTGACAATTGTTAATTTATTCTAGTTCATGTTTAGTATTCATATCACCACTCTATTTACACTGTTTGTGCTCATGAAGTTGGAATAAAATATTTTGTACATTTATAAAATAATTTTACGGAATAATTATTTCATTTGAGCTTATGATATCTAGGTTTAATCGCCACACGACTTGACTGATCAGTCTCTTTCGAACATATAACATGTAGTGTAGGCCACACCCCAGGTTGATTGTCACAAAATACGCAGCGGTGTTTTTTTCTGTTAAAAGCAAAATTCCACTTGATTCCTTTGTCTTTGGTGTGTACCTTTGGAAAATATCTTGGAATTTTTCAAAAACGTTTTAGGGTGTTAAATCCACGATGGCCGACAAATACAACAAATTCCTTATAATTGATAGTCTGGACGCAAGATTGAGGTCCAAATGGACGAAAATACCCATAATCGATACCAAAGCGTTCAAAAAATCAATATAGCAGTCACATTAAACATAATAAAAACTTACCGTGTACCTGGTATCCAAGAGGAGTCCAAATGGCCGCCAAAAAGCTACGTATGAATATAACGCTAAGTGATTCAGGATTAATGTGGTGTAGTAGATCTTGTTGGATTAGTTAACCCACTCTGACATTTTTTTTGTTACAAACCTTCACATCAAGATGGCGGCCAATAGGCGCGCTATGAACAGCTAAAAAAGGTATTTAAGCAAACTACCATAAATTATTCAACGTATGGGGCAGTAACATTGTTTTTAATATTTGCAGGACCGAAGAAATAAATTCCAACTATTTTTTGCTTACATGCTTTGAAGCCAAGATGGCGGCCACCAGCGTTTAAGTTAAAAATAGTAAAATCAAATTTAATTTTCACATAGATCCATGTCAGCATCCTATTTTATTAAAAAATAAAACACTTGATGCATCCTTTGGACCCAAAAGGTATCTATATTTACCATTTATGTTTTAAAAAACATAATCCAAAATTAAGATGTGGCAGTAATTTGGATGCTAAACAGATTAGCAAAAAATCATTAGACAAAAAAAATGGCCGACTATTCATACCTACATTATGTGATACGCATTCGGAAGTTGAATTAAAATACAAATGAAGCAACTATAGATACAGTCTTTGACACAAGAAACTCCTTCTCCATTCTAAATTTTTCTAATTGAATAAAAAGCAAGATACCGGCTTATATATAAACTAATTTTTTTACGAACATTGAAAATTGATTAAAAACTCCAATAAGTTGTATATAGCCAAGATAGGTAATGCTTCAACTCTATATGACAATACTATTCGTATTGTGTTTTTAATCAGTATTTACAACCTAAATGATTTAAAATGAGTTGTGTCAAAAGTGTTTATTTAGTTGCTTCATTTAATTTTGATATAGATTTTTACAAACAAATTTCCTAATGCAAAAAATAACAAAAATATGGATGGAATAGGTGTAGATATATGTTGAAATATCATCAGTTTTGGCGATGATGTTCACAAACTTAAATGATAGAATGAGTTTTTTGTGTCCACAAGTTTATAGTTTGATCATTTTATGATGGTTAAGAAAATAATCCAGTGTTGGCTATTGATAGTGACAATGGCCATATAAGTGACCATCATGGATTTAAGGCATGTTTGAATTTGGCATTTCATTGTGTCCAAAAGTATGTATCTAGGTGCTTCCTATACTAATGTGTACAACATAATATGAAAAATTGCCAATTTGGGTTTGAAGGATGTGTTAATTAAAAATTTAAAATGGTAGAAATGGTTTCTCATGTTTAAAGTTGTTAGTTGCTTCATTTCCTATTTTCATTAATTAAAATTTCATTATGCGTATTACACATTGCATTGGTATTGTGCGTATGCTTGTACAGCAGTCGTATTTAGTCACCATTTTGGATTGAAGCCAGGTTAACATTCTATAAAATAATATTATACCCATTACGTCCCTAGAGGGAAATGAATACCACATGACGATCACTGCAAGAAAGGGATGGTTTAGCGCAATTTATCTGGTTAAGATGTAGGAGGACAATTTCACCCAAACACAAGCCAATGGTTCGCTCCGTGTTTTTGAAAAGTGGGCAAATGGCATTTGGATTGAAGTGATTATAGAGTACGTATTTATAGTTTTATTAGAATTCCTATCATGCATAACATATGTATATGAAAATCACAGTTTAGGCATTGATAGTGATTACAAGGCCATATTAGCTGCCATATTAGCTATGTTGAATTATTGTAACAAGCAAAAAAAAGTGAGTTCCTTGCTAATTACAAAAACAAAAGTATAAGATGTTTATTTATGTTTTTAATATTAAAATCTGTAATATTATAACATGGATCACATGGGCGGTATGGAAAAAATTATTACACTATTTAAGAGTCGTTCTTATGGTTTCATTGTATTTTCACTAAATTTTTACATGTGAAAAACATTAGGTATGCGGTATATATAAAAAAAATAGCAAGTTTTTGGCTTTGATAGAGTACTTACAAGGGTTATTAATAGCCGCCACTTGGGCGTTGAATGTCTAAAGGAAATAAAGACAGAGCTCATTGTAGGGTGTCATTGTATATTCAAAATCTGATTGCATATAAATAATTATACGTAGGTATTATGAAGAATCGCAGTTTGGGCTATGATAAATTAAGAGTGCTTATACCAAGTCATTTTCTTGTCATTGTCATCTTGGATTGGAAAACTGGAAACAAAGCAAACAAATGGTTTTGTCAAAGGTCCAAAATATAATTTATTTGTAACTTTTTATAAAATTTAAACTTGTATGATTTTTCGTATTCAAATTTCCTAAGTGTATAACATAAGAGTAAATAGGGGTGTATGGAAAATCACGAGAGTTAGGCAATGAATGAAGTGCTTCCAGAAGCTGATGCTACGTATATAGCCACCATTTGCTGGATTTGAAGATGGTTCTTAACTATAAATGATAAAATGAGTCCCTTTGGTCCAAAGTATACATCTTGGTGTTGTTTTTAATTGTTATCAAAATATTGTTATTCTGTCATTTAAACTTTATTTCACCATTGAGGCCCAAATAAAAAAAAGTGTTTCTTCCTTGGGCCCGTGGGACATCATAACATATGTACAAAATACAATATCTATAGTAAAAAGTAAAGTATACAACAAAGCAAAGCAAATTTATATGACAAAACATGAAAACACAAACACAAAACAAATTAAACAGCAATTTAAACAAGACAAACTCTTGGTTTTCTTCTTGGATACATTCAAACGGGATGATAGGACTGTGAATATTCTCCAATAGTTGCTCCATGATATGACACCTCGATAGGAAAGAACTAACGTTTTTTTGTTAGTCTGTTTTAGGTAGAGGCCAAATGAAGACATTATATTATCTGAACATGGATCTATGAAAAAATACACAATTTTACTATTATCAAGTGCTTTGGTGGCACGCATGGATCAAAGACGTGTTCAGCAAACCAGGGGCGTAACCAGACCTGCGCATCCGGGGGGAGAATCAGACCAATACACCGACCATGCTTCACGAGAGATCAGTCTGCCATCTTTTTGTGCGGTTCACCTTGTGCTCGCCAAGTAGACCCAGCCGGGGACAACCTTCACACTTCCCTTCCTCTTCTGTCTGCCCCGATGTCTAGTTTATAGGCTCCCTCGTCTTTGTTCATCCTTTCTTATTCGCTTTGCCCGATTGTCTTTCTTTTTTCCGCCTGTCTTCTACTTGTCACTCTTTTTCTTCTGCTTTTGTCTCTTCAAGGCTACATGTTTTTCCTTCCCATTTTTTTGGCTCCCCTTCCCGATTTTTCCCCATTTTTTTTTTGGTGTCCGGGGGGCACTTGCCCCCCCGCCCCCCACTGGTTCCGCTACTGTTTGCACACGAATGTTTGGAATTAATTTTTCTGTCAGAGTATTAAATGTAATTTTTCTGCCCCAAATGTTGATAACTTAGGTAGTTTTGTCTTAAATTACCAGTTCCATTTAAGCGCTTTTCGGTGGCCATATTGGCCCGCCATCTTGGATTTGAAGTATTTTAACAAAAGAAAATGTCAGATGTGGGTTTCTAGTACCACAGATCCATGAATTGAATCCTATTCATCTTGAATTAGTGTTAATATGCAGCGTTTATATTCATAACATAGTTTTTTTGGCGGCCATTTGGGCGCCATTTTTATTTGTTTATGTGATTGCCATATTGATTTCATTTAGCTGTTTTTTTTTGTGAACTCTTTGGTATCCAAAATAATGGGTATTTTTTTGTCAATTTGGACCTCATACTGCGTTCAGAAATACTAATTATATGGAATTTTTATGTATTTTTGGCGGCCATCTTGGATGTTGACACCTAAAAACGTTTTGAAAAAAATCCAAGATATTTTTTCCAATAAGTTACACCCAAAACACAATTAATCAAGAGGATTTTGCTTTTAAACATAAGAAAAAACACGAAATTACATTCTTGCCTACACTAATGAACGTAGTCCCACACTTAAAAACCCCTTTACGAACATTTTTAGTGATTTCATGCATCGCAATGTTCAATACTGTTTTAATGGCAATCAGTTACACTAACATCGAGTATGGCCACTCCGGCAATGAATCAATACGGCACGACTACGTCGCGGCATACTGTCCACAAGGTTGTTTGTGATTTAAATGGGCAGAGCGTCCCACTCATCGCCGAGGCTTAAGCTAACCCTGTAGTGCTTTTGAGGACATTGGCCCTGTAATTTTTGGTTCGGCCTATGGCATCACAGGCATGCTTGATAGGGTTCAAATCAGGGGAGCAAGCAGGCCAGGGTAGCGCTCCACCCCTTCTGCTTCAAGAAATGTTCTCGCTACAGCGACCCTGTGCGGTGTGACATTGCCGTCTTGGCAGCTGAAAATTGTTTCAATTAACACTTCTTGCATGTCGCGACAGTGTTTCCAGATAGCCAGGTACACGGACGGCGTTCATGTTTCCAAGTAAATTATTGTCCGCCGTACTCATTGTCCCGCTACAACGGTAAAGGATATGGCACTCATCGTTTCACTCTTTACGCAACATAGTTTCACGCTTTATTTCCGTTATCTTTTTATTGAGGCCGGACTATAGCTCCCGCCTGACTATATCAGCTTTCACAAGGCCATACCATTCCTGAGCCGATTCCTGAATATAGTCATCTCGGAGGTTCTCACCACGTAATCGACGAACCCTTTGTCTTCTATCTTGATGGTCAAAGATGTAGCGGCTCGTGCCAATAAACACCACTTTCGCCAATGGCTGAGCTTTTAATTCTGTCTCCCAAACCCAGCGAAGTCGATCAACTCTGGCGTGATAGTTGGGCGTGGACATTTGGTCATTCGTCTTGCTCGGTAACCATGTGGAAGCAATCTCGCGGTTTACATTTTGGCGTAAAACGTATGACTTTTTCCATATTGTCTTCTCCACAAACGACGAAGACGGTTCGTTGGCATGTTCCTGGGCTCTATGGCACAGATTAAGCAGTCAGCGATCATCCGTCTAGTTGTCAATCGTGGTCGTCCTAAAGATTTTCGGCCTCAAATACCCATACCTCTCGAGTATGTCTGAGCATGTTACAGACGGACTTGCGATATCCGAGGAAGGAAGGGGCAAGGGAAATATTCAGCGACCCTGGCTGTGTGTACACTCCGGAGTATTGGACAAGCCGCTTGGAGGAGGCTTTTAGCCTAGAAAACCTCTGTGTCAGTTTTTGTTTAAAAGGTAACACCGCTCGAAAAAAATGGGGCTCTTGGTATACCGATTTGGCGAGGGGAAAAGAAACAAGCAACAGACGTCTGGCTTTTTATATCTCCCAACAAAAGGCATTTTTTAAAAATCAAAAATTATGCATGAAATTCACTTCCACCCTGGGTAGTGGTGACTCATTATGTAATCATCACCTACTCTAATATTATGAGGCGTTCAAATCGAAATTGTACGTTTTTTAAGATTGGGTCTGAAAAAATATTCCAATTTGAGAGCAAGGATTTAATTGTGTTAACAGGATTTTAAGACCTAAATACAAAATTTTTTTCCATTGAAAAAAGACACAAGAAATGGTAAATGTAATTTAATATTACAATAACATCTAGAAATTCATCATTCCTGTTGCATCCTGACATCAATACACTCAATCAATCAATCAAACTTGCATTTCATCAATTCAAAGAAATGGCATACAAAAAAAGGCCAGAAGTGGCCCCCACCGAGAGAAAGGTTAACTTAAATCACAAATTACATTGAAACCAAAGTAACCAAACAAAAGCTATAAGAAGACACAAGCAGTAGACAATGTTCGATGCAACAGCAAAAAAATCATTCATAAGTGAAATACTTTCGACTTCATTTTTTGAATAATTTGTTCTATATTATTCAATGTTAGGTCCATGCATGTCTGACTTTTTGATCAGAGAAGCACTTTTTCTTCTTGGCAAAAGATATTGGTCCAAAATTATGTGGAAAGAAGGTGTTTTATTGGTGAATGTGATGTCATTAAGATGACAGTACCACGGCAGAAGAGCATTATGGCCACAGAGGATCACCAACCAGACTCTGAGAATCTGATTCAAATTCCTTGGGCTGACAAATAAGGAAATCAAGGAATGCACTGAACTCTGTTTCAGATGACTTGCTAAACGGAGTTGGTGTGTCCCCAAACCAAAACGCAACACTTGTGGCAGGTGCCCTAAAAGTTAAATGAACAAGCACGTTGAGCTACTCATTCTTTCATGTTTAAGGTAAAATGGAACTGGGTTTGTCTCTATAGGGTGCCTTAAAAGATTTGCATAAAGGTGACAAGCAGCGGTCAATAGTTTTTTATCAGGGATGCTGGGACGTAACGTTAAGCTCCGCGCACCTAGATCTGGCACGGTTCAAGGGTTGGTTTTTTCCACAAAAATGTCTAGCGGGCGTCTGAGTGGACTCGCGCGTAAATCAGAGCAGCTGTCTCCGTGCATCTTCTATTATTCTGCACCTACAAAAACACGCTCATTTAATTCAGTGCTTTCGCTATATTTGTTCCTGCCCGTGACGGTCACTTAAAAATGCCAAGAAACTCCAACACCCTCTCAGGAAAAAAACGGGGGGGAAATCACCCAAAAGACTCTGGATGAATAATGGTCATTGGTGAATGAGGGTTTATATTTCCCCATAGGCTAGCGAACGTATGGTTTGAATCAATGTACTTTTTTTAGTTTGAAAAAAAAAAAAAGAACTGTAATTTAGGAATATATCCAAATATTTTTTTTATTGTTGCTATGCACTGTTATTCTAATTATATGTCGGTGCCTACTCGTGTGTCACAACAACCACCCCCCCCTCAAATTGACCAAGAAAGAATTTTCTAAATTACCGTTTTAAAAAGTGCCGAGATTCTATAATTATCTTATCTCATGGTCTAAGTATGTGTGCCGAATTTTACGTGGTGCGAATTGGACCTGGAATAATTGTCTGATGTTGGTCCGGGTTACCGTATAGATGACAACACAGTGGCCTATTGGGCACCGTCCTGTATCGACTTTAACTTTGGAAATAACTTTTCTCGAGGATGGTGAACTATAAACAAAATGAAGGTGTTAGGATCATGAAATGCACCTTTAAATTTGAAAGTGCAACCCACACTTAACAACCTCTATTAAAACACGGCGGAAAGTCGATTAATGTGGATGGAGAAGAGTCTGTAGGTCTATGTGTAGAAGAAGCGATGCATAATTCCGTTCTTCTAGAGGTCCCCTTTTGTAAAATGTTTACCTATAGAAGCTAAATTTTAGCCAAATTTTAGTTCTCCTCGTGCGCCTGCAAATTTTGCCGAACTTTCACTGAGTTCCAAAGGGTCTATGAAAATAAGGAAATCAGGTCCCATGTCCCCAGTTCGGAATTCGGGGCGGCAACATCCCTACCTGAAAAGTTACCCTTCCCCTCAGCGCTAAACCTCTATCTGTCCTCCCCCTTCCTCGTCACATAAATTCCAAAGACTAAGGTTCAGAGACTAATAATACGGGAATAAACATTGAAAAAAATTAATCTAACTAACATTATTTGAATTTTCCACATTTTACAGTTTTGTTCTTTCTAATTAATTAGTTGGGAATTGAGAGAGTGGCATTCTTGCCTCTAAAAATTACCGTCTGTGTAATTTACAGGAATGACACGATTTTATAGTATTGTGTTTGCAGAATTGCCAGTATAAAAATAACTTCCGAAGTTCCACAAACTCAGTATTTTTACGGTGTGCAGCACACTTTCTTGTTTTACAACCGTGTCTTTGTTCAATGCTCCCAATTTTCCCCAATTTTCAGAGAAGTAATGCTCATTATAAAGGCCAAACTATTAGGCGGGTATTAGGAGTAAATAGGATATTGGTCGTACTTATGAAATGCGTGATCGATACCGCGACGAGAGTATAATGTTTGCTATCGGGCGGAGTAACCTATGTTGCGTGTGACTCCGCCGAATGTCGCATGACCCGTTTTTTCCTCACATTTTGAACCCTAAAAACGTGCTATTTTTTTTTTTGGTTTATATTATAGGAAAAGTGGCGGTGAACCCCATCTTTTTTCTTTCTTATCGAAAGCTTTCCGAGTAGTCGCACCTTTTAATTAAATTCCATCAAAAATTTCGAGTCAGAATTTTTTTTATAATTAAAAATGTCTGACGTAAAATCCAATTTCCATAGGTTTGTGTACTAATTTTTGATCAAAAATGGCAAAAAATAGGTAGTTCGAATCAAATATTATATGAAATACGAGGTCGGTGACCCCAATTTTTTATGTTGGATTGTTGTTACCATCGATGGAAGTTTGTTCATACCGAGTTCAATGAAAAATATCGGACAGGATCTATCGTGTCTAGCCCCTTAAAGATCTGACCCCAACAACTCAAGTAACCCGCCAGAACCCATTTTACAAAAATGAGGAGTTGGCAATGAAGAACCGAATGGCAAAACAATATTGATTGCAATCAACATTTGGTGCCCAATTTTTTTGCAGAAACTTTTAATGGGTCAAATGACTGGCATTTTACATAATTATTAAACGATAATGATAAAAACATAATTTAGTGCGATAAAATATTTTTCAAGACGATATTAAAAAAACATGATTAAGTCATAGACAAACTCCCACATTACATAAATGATTTAAATGCGTTTGGACTGCCAACTGACTTGTTACGAAATAATGGTACTCAATTCTCACTTATGAGAGTAAAACCTATGTTTTCAATACAAAACAAAATAACAATATCAGTATTCATTCTGTCAGTAGATTTTGGTTTAAGATAACCCTTTGTGCGCCGTCACAAAATTATGGTGAATGAATGTATTAGCTTATCAGGATGTCTTATTTGGACATACGAAGAGTCGTTGATATAAATTCATAATTCGATCTTTTGAAGTGTGTTTAAAACGCTGTTTTTTAGCTGTATTACCAATGGAACATTAATATGTTAATAACGTTGCATAGGCTGTTTTAAAAAAAAAAGGAAAATGGTGCGTGGACTTAGTGATTCCATATTGTGGTTTGGGCGCAAAACGTACAGCTGCCGTATTTGTAGTTAATAACGCATCAAGTGGTAAAATGGGTCATGCCGGTTACTTGAGTTCTGGGGTTATATCTTTAAAAAATATTGACTCTACCTCTATGAACTTTTCAGGGATATTAGCTAACAGTCCCATTTAACTTACAACAAAGAAATGAAGAATAAGTAGTAACATGCTTTTGTTCAAAACTTATGGCGCCTGCCACCAAGTTGTTGCGGTTTTTTGGGGGGGACACACGGTACATTGTGGCTTATAAGACACAATACGAATTTTGGTAGTTGGAACCATACATCCCCAGTGGATGACTACCAGATAGAGACAGCATCATAACAAGCTAGGCTCCTGTGACCAGTCATGCCTTGAATGGAGCTTGCTTTCTCTTCGGAGTATTCCAGCTTGTAAGTCCTATCTTATGGCTTCCATTCTAAGGAACTGTAAGTTAAGGTAGGGGCATTGACTTGGCCCGTTGTTGCTCATCACCTCGCATCACCTGTTCCTAGCTTCACAAATAAATATTGCTCAGGCTTCACAAATGTAGATGAAGAAAGGAATGCATGTGGTAATTTGTCAGTATTATATTTATACATAGTTGGTAAGTATCATAAACATTCAAAATATTCAACGAGAAAACAATAGAATTGAGTGACGTCTGTAATGGCTATTTGATATTGTTTAACAGCCATTTTCTTTAAGTTTGAGTAGTTTGTCTTCAAGAAAAAGAAAAGAATTAATCGAATCTGAAGGTTCAGTAGATTGCTGACGCCTAAGATTTTCATCGTTCTCTTAGAAGCCTTAGGGGCGTGGCGTTAGCTGTTTTATAGAATACATGTTTTTAGTTCATTTGATTTAGGTTTTTTACAATATGTGATTAATGTTGGTTTCATGGCGGGAGGGCATTTGTGTTGCAGTACCCTTCAGGCTACGCCACTGGCTCTTTACCTTGAATTTCAGAGTTAGCTGTTACACAAATTAGCACTAAAATCGAAACCTTTCAGATTTGTATTGATGGTAAAACTTTGTAATGACGTTGATTTGCCTACTAGCAACAGAAAATGGCTCATGCATGGGCACGCCTAGCAGTCTACAAGTAACCTTCATAAGAATATGAATTTTACCTTAGTTTTGCCATTTGGTATGGCTAAGCTAAACTTTGCATGCCGTGTAACAGTGTCGGGAAATTGCCATATATAGTGAAAATATAATATATAAAAAAAAAATATATATTATAAAATAAAGCATTGTAATTTGGCGGTACACATACGCGTTTAAAGTCGGCACTTAGATGCGCGCGAGAAATCATGCTTCACCGTGATGACGCACTGACTCGTGGAAGATATAGCCTAGCTATAGCAATGGTTTAAGGGTGATAGAGGATCTAAGCAACGGCCAGATTTTCTTTATTTTCAGATATATCTTACTTTCATCGGTGTAAATGAAAAATCTGAAATAAAAATGGGGGTCACCGACTTAGTTTTTGAGGGTAGACGTTTCAAAATCACATTTTTCGGAAAAAAATTTTGCACAGAGCTCTAGTGGGAAAATGAGAAAAGGACGCCATTTCCTCATAAAAAAAAACTTCTGACGGCCAGATTCTTTATTTAAATTATGTTAAAGTCATATGACAGATTTAGGAGCATCAATAAAAAGAGGGGGGGTCACCGACTTAAGTTTCAAGAAAATCTGCCAAAATGTACCACAAAATACACTTTTTTTCATTTTAGTGCGTGTTGGTGAACTGTTGTGGGCGCAGCACTCTTCGCGTACCTACGCACGAAACTAGCGCAAGGTATACCGCATCATAAACACGACAAAGAGTGATTATGATAGTATTTACGGTATCGCAATCTAAACAAGTGATTTCTATCTAATGTTAAGTGGATTTAAACGTCAGAATATAACAAAATTACCATTCCAAAAAAAGTGTAGAAAGAAGGTTGGGAAAAATGTCAACTTTATGATGCACGAAATCAGCATGTTGACTATAAAAAGAAGAAACCAAAAAAGGTTTGGGCATCTGCATGAAGGCAAACATGCTGAAAACAGAAGGCAAAATACAACTTTGATCCTTTCCGAATGTACCTTGCGACTCAGGAAATTTGGAAGTAGTTATTTGGGGGTCCTCTCGATATTCCAACGGTTCATTATTCCGAAGTTCGTTTTCCGAAACATGGTTTTAGCATTCGCTTTTTTAACCTTTTAAAAGGGTTCGCTATTCCTTATATTACAAAATGGTTCACTATTCCGAAATTGGACGGATCTCATTCTGATTTGTAAATGGATTCTTTTCCGAAGAGTTAAGAAGGCTTAAAGAAAATTAAGGTCGTTTTTTCCAAGCTAAAGGTTCTCTATTGAACCAATACTGTGTTCTATATTCCGAATTTCAAAAGGGTTCGCTATTCCAAACTTTTAATGAAACAATTGATTTGATGAAGCAGACAATTAATGATAGAATCAAGTTTAGTTTCAGGGGTTAGGGTTAGTTTAGGGTATATAGGGTAAGGTGTCAAATAATTTGATGGTTGTCTCATCACCACCAAAAAACAGAGAAAAACTTAGTATTGATGTGAATATTTTTTTTTATCTCAGTTGGCGTTCTAAAAGTGGAAAATATAGTTGCCAATCGTGGCATCGCCCCGGCATCAAAGCTCTATATAACATCATGTTCTAGCGGGAGTTATATAGTAACGAATTATAAGGTTCACCCCCCCCCCCCTTATTCCGAAGGTTCGCTATTAATCAGCCCTCAAGTCTTGTAGCGGGGGGGGGGGGGGGGGGGGGGGGTTTCTTTTTTTGGGGGTTGGGGTCGGGGGTGGTTGGGGGGAAGATACTTTTTAATTGCTGAATGAGGTCTTGAACCTCAAAATTCGACGACCCTCAATTGAAAACGCGCTTACACTTTCCTCCAATTTCTCCGGTTCTCCGAAATATGGGGGTTTTATGTGGGGGGTAGAAAAGATGACTGTCCGGTATTTTTATTAAAGCGAAATTTGTGAAATTACCCGAAAAGCCACGAATGAACAAAAAAGCCTAGAAATAATCCTAAACTAAATGACAAACGAAAGGCAAAACTTCACGAACCCACTCGCTAGCGTTAGACGCATCTCAAAAAAACAGTCGACGCACATGTAGCGAGCGCGTAAGTATTCACGCTAAGCGATGCGCAGCTGCAAATAGGTGCTGCAGTACTGGAAAGACCCTCTATCACCCTTAAATGTATAATGCGCGTGTGTGAGAAACCCTCACGGAAAACATGAATTTTTTTTAAAAACATTAAAATCCATGGTATTTTGGAAATAATTATTAAGAAAGTGAAGGTCGACAAATTATTTCTTTTAAACAGGCAGATCAGGGTTAACTTGATCACAAATGACTGCACGCCTGCATACTTACTGATTGATGACCTGACGAAAAGCGATTATTACAATGTTATTTGTTATAGCTCGTGCTTGTTACCTCCGATATACATTCAAAACAATCTTATTTTTAGCGTATAGAAGATTAACTACATGTATGGACCATGTGAAGTTCCGCTATAGAGTATTATACAATCTTGTAAGATGTCATGATAAAAAACATGAACATCAGAGAAGATTAATTATTTCTTTTTATGAAGATGAGTCTCAGGAATTAATAGAATATGGAAATTTGTATTGTTTATTTGAACAGTAAATTGTGTGACTAAGCCTCGTATAATACTCTTGTGACTTACAATCGACAATATTTTTCATCCAATACTAGAAAATAGATGTGATACATTAGAATTTAATTGCAGTTGATTTTCGGGGTGTTTACTTTGCGTCAGAGAAGGAGCTGTTGTTTGCATGTGTGTTAGGCAACATTTTATTTTAGACACGATGCACGTTTTCTTCGTTTTTCTTTCAAACGGTGGTCCTTGATTCAGTTAATACCTGCACCAACCTTAAAATAGAAAAAAGCTGAGCAAGGGACATGAAGGTTTCATATATATTGCAAACTTAGGCTGACGTTTGTGGTTCTGTTGTGTGCATGTTTTAGTTCATTAGATTTAGGGGTTTTATACTTGCATTGATGATGCGGTTTGATGGCAGGAGGCATTGCCTCCGTTCTACTTTGAGGCTACATCAACGCCCTAAATTTCAGAATTAACAATTACCTATTAAAAGCGAAGGTACGTTCGCATAAAGATTGATAGAAAGACGTACCTTTTAAAAAGTATTCTTTCGGTGAAGTTTAGGGCTGGTGTAGAAAGTCCTGTTGAATCTCCGCGTAGAGGATATTGAAATCGTACTACAGACAACTAACATTTGAGTTTTAGTGATAGCACTAAAATCGGAAATTTCTGAGCAGTTTGTATTAACGGTTGTTGGGTAATAATGTCATGGACTTGGGTATTTGATTTTTAGCCAGGGCATCGAGAATGGCCCAGGCTAGGCACACACATCAGTCCACAAGCATCGTCCATAAACATATGTTGCAAAAATTAGTTGCGTTTTATCAATGTGGCTAAGAATAAACGGTGGCGGATTGACATTTTAAAAAAGTCAGAACTTACCAACTTTATAGCGAAACTTGCTTAAAAAAAAGAATAACTCTAATGTTAGAGTACTTAATGGCGTAGGTGCAAGGTCGTAAAAATAGGAATGACGCCACTTGTAATGACGTAAATTCACGTCACGCAAACATACAACCTAAAACATAGGTAGATCATGCAAGCAACCAATCTCGTGGTGGGAGACATTGCCCAGAAATCAAGACTTCTTTTGGGGAAAACGGGGTGGCCTAAGTGCATGTTTGGGGGGGACGGAAATATTTTGGGAAAACATACACAATTTGGTCCCAAATAATTGAGTTTTTGCCGAAAATTGTTATTTTGGGCTCCAAATTTCCGATTTTTGCTAAACATCGTAATTTTTCTTCGGCGGGAAGGGGGGGAATTGGGGGAATTAGGTGACAACAAGAGATAGATCAGGTGTCCCTAAAAAATGAAGGCCCTGCCCCTGATTTCTTGACACTGATGAAAGCTTGAAGTTAAATGTAGTTGAGAATATTCTTTGTAAAACAAAATTGTGAAATTTATAATTTCGTATTGCAGGCTTCTCTAGAAGTGTGCGGAAGATTGTTATGCCCTTGTGGGTCAATCCATTTCATAGGGATGGGGATGGGGGTAGGGGGGGGGTCGGTGGGGGAAGCAGCTTCTACGATTAATCGGGTTTTGTGTTATTATGCCCGTCCCATTTTATTATTAAACGCACTCCTCTTGGGGGGGGTAATGTTGTGGGGGATGGTTGACGCTACTTCAATCGGCGTCCCGGAAGCCTGTTCCCTTAAAGCTTTTTGGGACGTAAAACCGGCTGTGGGGGGCGCCTACTATTTCCCCTCCGGGGGGCGAAAATTCTTATTATTAAAAGGTAACCTTTGTAAATCACATACGTTTATACGCCATTATGAAAATTTTTAGGGCTGGTAGATGTTTTTAACCATCGGCGTCCAAAACAGGACGAAACTTTCAATTTTTTGTCCTAGAAAAAAAAAGTAGGTCCCAAACCCAGAAGATTTTAAAAATGTTTAAGAATTCTTAATGTTTAAAGATACATGAGGAGCTTTCCAGAAAGAAAAGGTCCCCCAATTTTTGTTCAAACACCATTTTTTTTTTTTTTTTTTTTTTGCATATTTTGAATGCCTTTACCAATGTATTAGAAATCAACACCTGACATAATACGCCGAAGCGCCGTCTTTTGTGGTAGTAAAATGATGATTTGAGTACTTTAATGGTTTTTGTCCGTGCACGTACAGAAGGTTCCAAAGCATGGTGTTCTATGGGGGACGATTACGATAGCAGGGGGCACTTCCAACAAGGTTGCGGTTTTTTTTCTTGTACTTCCTTTGTCAATAAGCCTTTGAAAACTTTCTTCGGTAGGTTTGGGATCTGACAACCGATTCCCGTGAATTTTGAGAGACTTTGTAATCCTCAAAAAAAATCCTCCTGTCCACTTTAAAGGGGGTGGGGTGGGGAGGATGTACCCCTTTATCCCCTTCCGCGCGAAGCGCGGAAACCCTTTTTGCAAAAAAGCACGTTTGTCTCATGAAAAATTGATGGAACAAATTTGCAATTAGCAAAAGCCCCCATCATTTTTTTATAAATGAATAGCGTGCATTCTGAAAAGTTCGTTTTTTTTAATATATGATCCACTCTCCTAAAAATAAAATTGAGTTTTTTTACTGGTAAGTTTGAATGAACCATGAATTCAATTGAACCTTGGTTTTTTTTTTTTTTTTTTTTGTTTTTTTTTATTAGAGTTTCATATTAAGCGGCAGGGGAGGATGTGGGAGAGGTGGCCCCCTTTCGGCGCGAAACGTGGAACCCTTTGCAAAATGTTTATTTTTCCAAATTAAACGTTTTTCCTCGTGTAAATTTGAATGGAGAAACCAATTTTTTTTAATTAGCAAGGTTCAACGTTATAATGAATATAGTCATTGAAGATCAACGGTCCTTAAAAAGTAAAATTGAGTTTTAATGGGTACAGATTTTAATTTTGAAAGAAACCATAAGTCATTGAGTCTTGAGTCGTTTTATATGATTTATCAAAAGGTTTCACATTAAGTTATATACGATTCAAAGCCTTAAAAAAGTAAATAAAAAAAGTTTTAATAGGGAATGTTTTATTTTAACAAGCCATTACGTCCAATACATCCGCACGGGGTTGGGTGCGGAGGGTTGCCCTCGTCCCTTCGCGAGCTGCGGAATCCAAGCCCAATGTTTTCTTTCCAAACCACATTTCTCATACAAAATTGATAGAAACCATTTGTAGTAGTTTTTTTTTTCCTTTAAAATAGCTTATCCGCAAAATTAAGTTAATGGTTACTTTAAAAAAAGATAAAAGAGTAAAGTTGAATGTTTTTGACGTTTTTACGTTTTGTTTGACCTCCAATCATATAACGTGGTCCCTTGCGAATTCAATATATCAAGTGGCGCGGGGGTATGTGGGGGGTGGTGTGGGTTTAGTTTGTGGGAAAGATAGTTTGGTCCCTTCCTCCTTGCCAAGCACGGAACCCTTGCAATGTTACCTTGTTCCAAACACATTTTCTCAATTTTTTCATTTTTGAACAAACCATAATTCAATTGATTTATAGAGAGTTCCATACACGTAAAAAAAAGACTGTAAATTTTTTCCAGGAAAATCCTGGCCACATTCTGCACAATTACCGTAAAATTAGAGTATCCTGTCAAATTAATTTAAAATCAAACATATAAAAATATGAATATATTTGGTAAAATTGTTTAGAGATTTGTAATGTTTGGAGAAATAAAAAGCACTGACGAACCACCCCTAACTTTGTAGGCCTGTCAACATTTTTTTTACGGTGCCAATATAACTTTGGTAAACATTTTACAGTTTTGTTTTAAATTCTTACCATCACAACTGTAAAATTTATAGTAAATTTATTGACTGAAAACCTATAAAAGCTGTAATTTTACGGTATTATGTTGGCAGAATTGCTTGTCAGTATTTTCCTGTACAATTTCACTTAGTTATTTTCCTGTCAATTTTTAGTACTTAAAAAATCGTATAATTTGAAAATCATAATTGTGTATAATAATGTTGATGCTCATTAGATTAAAGGCCTGGAAATGAACAATAAATTTACAGTATTTTGCTGCATTTCCACATTACAAATACTGTAGATTTATTTTTTTTACAGTAATTTTTTACTTGTAAAATTGCAACTCTAATTTTTACCGTGTAGGCCATTAAGCGACAGAAGTGTGGGATGGCGGGGAGGTTTGACGAAAAGATGAGTAAATGCCCTAAAAATGTTTAATGTGATGGCATCGTTTCCGGGGGGGGCCCGCCCTTTTGGAGGTGACGCGTAATTCTGCCTGTTTAAACCCCCCAATTTTCAGCCTCGTTGTCACCCAGTGACCAATTATTTTTTTGAAAATTGTCACCACTCTTCACCCCAACACCCCTATTTTTTTGCGATTATTTATGAAAATGTTCACCAAAGACCCATTTTTTTATACTTTTGTCTTAAAATTTCAAACCCCAGACCCCCATATTTCGACACTTTTTGCAGGATTCTGTAATTTTTCTAAACGGGGAGGCATTTAATTAATTACTTTTGCTGGACAACCACAACAAGGGCGCCTAAGTCATGGGGCAGAATGTGGTTAATGGTTTTTAGATTTTGATTGGCCCTTTTTTTTTTGGCTATGCTACAATTGGAATTTTGGGTCTTACAATGTATATAATGAGTCCCAGGAATCCAATCAAATTTGGTTACCATTTTTGTTATCCCTTCCCCGTTTGGCGGCCTCTTGTTTTTCAAAAATGGCTGCGCGGCCATTTTCAACATAATTTTTGCCTTCCATATCTGGACTTCCTGAGCAACAACAGAAGGCTCAAATTGATGGTGGCAAATACCTATGGTTGGGTGATGTATCATGAACAACAACTATCACATCCGAAAGGCGCAGATAGTTTTTCCTTCAGGAGGTCATCTTTGAATTTTTCAAAATGGCCGCCATTGTTAAAATACAACATATTTTTGTCTCCTGTATCTGCACTTCTGATCGACATAGGAGACCTCAAGCTCGTGCAAAACAACCCATGTTTGTGATGTCATGTGAAATACCAATACTACAAAGTCTAAAAAATCACAGCTTGTTTTTCCTCTAGGCGGCCATCTCTTAAATTTCAAAATGGCCGCCATTTTTAACATAAAACTTTCGGGCCAATACCTCGACTTCTGAGTAACATAAAAGGCCCCAATTGGTGAAAATACCCATGTTTGTGATGTCAAGGAACACATATATTCATCCATAAAGTTGGTCCATTGTTCCTTTTGTGTGGTCTTTTGAATTTCAAAATGGCTGCCTTTTTTTACGTATACTTCGCTCAATATCATCTGGACTTCTGACAACATAGAAGGCTCCACTTGGTGGCAAAACTAATGGTAATGATGTTAAGGAAAATAATATTGCATCCAGAAGTCCTAGATTGTTTCCTCTGACAGCCATCTTTAATTTTCAAAATGGCTACTATTTTTTAACATATTACTTTGCCCGATATCTGTCTTTATGAGCAAATAGCTCAAATCTCCTTCCTAATCAGATATACCTCCTATTGCACCAGAACCCCTTAAATCCCTGGAATCCCTATGAGAGCCATAGCTCTAGGATAGTTTGTATATAGGTTTCACTGTTATTGCTCCATTGTTCCAGTGCATTTCAAGTATTGAACCAATATCCTGTCCCTAGCGGCGCAGCCGGAGATGCTGTTCACCATGTAGCGTCAAATGGTTTCCCTGTGCGTCATTAAGTTTGGGATGGCAAGATGGATCCTGCTTGCATGTTTCGAGCAATCACATCTGTTTGGGCATGGTAACCTTCCACTGTTAAATGTCCGCGACTACTTGATCAATTGCCAATAACAGTCTACCGTCATCGTGCTTGGCGTTGGGCAACAGCAGATGAGATTGGATGGAATAACTCCACATATCTGTGCTTTCGACATGTGCTCTTGCCAGGATATGTTTTGCACCCCATAAGAAGCTTAGTGTAGGTGCGATCCGGTTTATCCTTTAGCTCTTTCTTCATTGTCCAGGTCTCAGATCCTATACGTAATACTCTCTTCACATGCCCTAAAGAACTTCAGCTTGGTTGAGTTGGAGATACAATTGCGTGACCCCAAGACCTTTCTTGCTGTCTGCAACATGGACCCCCCAGGTTACTTTAAGTCCCTGACTTCTTTGATTTGGTACTGTCTGTATGCCGAAGATTTTATGATTATCTTTCTCATTGATGGTCATATATTCCGTCTTTCCTGGCATTTAGATGTAGGCGACTTTGTCTGCAGCATTCTCAAGTAATTTTAGTAGTAGAATCTTGTGCACCACATAATCATCAGATCGCTTTTTGGAGCTCGATCACTCTGCATAGTCGGTCGGTGAATACACTCCTTTGGTGACTGGTAGAACCAACTTGGGTTTGATGGTGAGTCCCTTGTCGTTCAGGATTTCAAGACTGTCTGAGGATGTAATCAACCATGATTACAAGGAGATAGGAGCAAAAGAGTTCTCCTTGGAGGATTCCAGTAGTTTTTTAGGAACTCCTTTGTGGCCCATCATGGTCCTGCAACACAACTAGATTGGTTATCATACATGATGGCAATTGCTTTGACAGGCTCGTCAAATCCTTGGAGAAAAAGTCTACAAACACAATGAACATTTTCCCTTGGAAAATTCTCAACTCTTTCTATGATCCTCTGAGGGCCAAGTAATCTGGGTAATGTGATCTGACGTTACGAAAACCATTCTGGTTCATCTGAGAAGGGATCTATGCGAGAAACGATTCTGTTGAGCAGCATTGAATTGTAGAGTTAGAGGCAGTGGTGACAGTGTGATTCCTCTGTAGTTTGGGGTTGTTGGAGGTTTCCTTTCTTTGGTAGTAGAGAATGAGGAATGATGTTGAGAAGGACAGCTGGTTTGTTTCCCATGTAGATGTCGTTAAAAAATTCCAACAGTGATCCTGAAAAAGTGTGTTCTTCCAGATTACTGAGGGACAAAAATGTGTCGGGAAAAAGGCATTTGGCCTTTGTTCAGTGTCTTCAGGCAGATCAGAAAGCTCCTCTATAGTGAAAGGTCCAGTATTGGAGGAAGGAAATGAATCTGCTAGTTTGTGATTGAAGAAAGGTTCAGCAAGGTTAGTGTGATTCTGAACTGGCTTGCCAATTAGAGAATTAAAGTGTTGAAACCATGTGTCGAGACACTTCTTCAGTTGTTTCACCTTGATCATGGTGGGTAGCTTTCTTATGAGTCAGCTCCCTCGATCATGCATGCTCCCAGGCAGCAGCATGCGGTATATGAGATGTGGGTGTCAAGTGCTTCGCCTTTGACTTAACATTGCTCCTCCAGCACCACAGTGTAAGCATTATCAAGTGCAGTCCTCAGTGAGCAAATCCAAGGTTTGCTTGGAGCCTCTAGCCTTATGGTGGATTTAGTACGGTTGCGGCTTGGTTGCAGACTTCCGTTTTTCTCTGGCTTTGATGGATTGTCATTTGATGCGAAGGCAGTAGTCTTCTTCGTTCTTCTAGGTAGTAGCCAATCTCCAGTGCAATTTTGTGGGCTGAAGTGACGGTTTCATATACTGTGCTGAGGTTAATCTTCAAGCTAAACAACAAGAGTATTGAAACCTGTTATGTTACGCTGTAGATATACTGCTGTAGAGGCTTGGTATCTCCCACTACCTTTCTCCAGGCAATTGTTTTCATGGGATCTCTGGGAGGGGGTTTACTCTGGACGGCAACTATCCTGTCCTGCACGAGGACACTACATGATTAGACTTAACAGCTTAAAAGGTGTTGTAGGCTCTTGAGTTATTAATGCTGTATCCATACCAGAATGTTATAGCCAGCTGACAAGGTCTCCATTTGGCGCGACGACGGAAGGCCTGTGTCCACAGTCTACTGCTTGATATGTATTTTGTTGCCAGTGGCAACACAGGCTAAACATTTCACAAATTCCCTCACGCACACCCCACACCTCTGCTGACCCCGCCTATTGCATGCGAACAGTGCGCGTCCCCAGGCCCAAAGGTCTAGCACCGCAATCTCAAGGGATGCACAGAAGATTATGGGCTGGAACTGCACTGGTGGCAGGAAAAAAGTCCATGGTAAAAGCGAGAGACAGTTTCATCTGGATGTGATACAGAAATAACTGTTGTGTCAGGATTACCACTCCGGTAAGCTTCAGGATGGGATGCGTCATTTACAGTTGACCAAGGTGGCACGTGATGAGAGCCTTTAGTGACAAAAGAAACCCCACACATGTAGCTGGATTTTTTTTATTCTTTCGACACGGAGGCTGGTAATAAGTGCTAGCCTGGATATTCTCCTTGTAGTAAGGCTCGCGTGCAACAAGGGGGTTGTTTATTGCATGCAGATGGCATCAATAAGTTGTGCTTCTCATTATACCAGTTTTTCTTTCTTGAATGTTGTGATAGTGTTGGCCGTTGGATAGTGCCGAGATCGAAAGCAGCATTTACGTTTAACAAAGTTGTCCATACATCTTTGTCAATCGGGCTGGGACCTTCCCAGTAGGCTTTAGTACCAACCCATAATCCAAATGGGACTAGAGGACCAATGTGACTCAGGAAGCAAGACTTTCAAATCCGGGGCTTACCCTGGTGCCTTGCTACATTGTAAACAATTCCAGCTTGTCAATAGTAAATAGTAGCTGGGGATTCACCAGTTCCCAGCACCCTTTGATGTGGGGATGGTCCTTAGCCGTTGTCTTTCACGGCGGCCAATCTCCACAAACATCAATATCAAAACATCACAAACATGGGAATTGCCACCAAAATGGAGCCTTTTATGTTGCTTCAGAGGTCCGGATATTGGCGAGAGTGCGAAAAGATAATTAAAAGTGGCGACACTTTGAAATTTCAAAATGGCACCATGAAAGGGAACAATTACGACTTTCTGAATGTAATAAATGTGTTCCTTGGCATCACAATATGGGTAGGTGCAACCCAATTGGGCCTTATGTTGCTCAGATTAGATATTGGGCGTAGTATATATTAAAATGGCGCCATTTTGAAATTTCAAGCTGGTCACCGGAAGGGAAAACAATCGTGCCTTTTCGATGAATATTGTGTTCCTTGACATCACAAACCTGGGTATTGCCACCAACTTGAGCTTCTCTTAGTGCTTAGAATCGATAGAGCAAAAAAATGTTTGAAAAATGGGGCCATTTGAAATTCAAGTTGGCAGCCAGAGGAAAAACTCTCTGCGACTTTCTGAATGGGATATTTGTGTTCCTTGACATCAACAACATGGGTATTGCCACCAATGTGAACCTTCTACGTTGCTCAGAGTCGAGATATAAGGCAAAATATGTTTGGAAAATGCAGCCATCATTTTGAAATCCAGATGGCACGCCCAAAAGGAAGGGATAAAAAATGGGTGGTAAACAATTTGAATTGGATTCCTGGGACCATTAACTACATTTTAAGACCAAAAATGCCAATTGTAGCCAAAAAAAAGCCAAACAAATGACACACTGTCCCATACTAGGCCATTGTTTATTTAAAAAAGACTTCTGCAAATTGCGTCATATCATTGCTTCCAGAATATGGGCCCCGCTGCTTGTTATAGACCTCTACAAATTTGCTTCTAAAGGGCGGCGATCAGTTAAAATCATTGGAAAAGAGAACCTAGGATCCTCATCGAACGTGCAAATTAGCTTCTAGTGGGCGGCATCCGTTCATAATTCATAGTTGTACACCTGTGCAATTGTTACCATAGGGGGAAAATAGTGTAACATAAAGTGTAGCCTTCAGCAGGCGCTATGCTCTTTTGCGCTTCAAGGGGCTGGCATCATTATTCCGTGGGCATGGGGGATAGTATTGAAGTATTATGGGTGCCATTTGCAGTATTCTTCCGCAAGTTTCTTTCAAGGGGCGCACATCAGTATTGTCAGGGTGGTGCTATTGCTATAGACGTAAGCATTTTGTTTCAAGGGCCGGCGTCAGCTTTTTGCTTCACTGGACGACCAGTATGGGGGGTCCGTCAATAGAGCATTTTGTGTGTGGAACGTCGACTTCAGTACTGTCGTTGCATTAAAGAGGAGCCATCTTTCACTATACTTCTGCAAGGAGCGCTAAGAAACGGGAGTATTATAAACTTTAGGGTGAATAGATAGGGCGCGCCATTTCTTACAAGAGTCCTGCAAGGCATAGAGACCGTGTTAGTTTCAAAACTTCATGTGAGATGAGTACCAGAGTTTCGAGGCGTATTGACAGAGTTATAACAAATTTCGTATGCGTGTTTCTGGAAGCCGAAAATCCGTTTTATGACTTCAATGTTGTGGCTTTGCTTCTTGGGGGGGAGGCCACAGCGGCGAGGGCAAAATTATCGGGACTTACCTGTACGTTCTGTCCGCCCAGGTTCCGACGCCAGTTGAATAAAAGGTTTACCATAATTGGATAAAAAGTTTGATTTCGCTTTCTGTTACATTTCACATTCCATTGTAACTCATCTTTTAAGCTTCTTAGTGAAAACGTTCCTTGTTCTCATAACCAAATCTAACATTCAATTCAGATGAAAACGGTAGCATAATTAAACAGGTCATGACCGTTTAAGATCGCAGTTCTAATTCTACAAAGGAGTGTGTTATCAAAGCTAGCCAGTTCTGTGAGTTGCTGTGAATGGATCCCTAAGGAGGATCATAAATGAGCAATCCTATAGACCTTTAGAGTTACATTTGCCCACTAATTGCAGCCAAATGCAAACATTGTTAAGCAAGGCGAACATTGGACACCGGTTTCGGCAAAAATTCGGAGCAATGTGTCCAGTTTTACCCCAGGATGACCTTGAACATAATCGGGCTGTACCTGTCTAAACTAAGGTCGGAACCTAGCAACTATAATTTGTTTAATCCTCATAACGAGACCAATTTATTGGTGTACATGTAAACACAAATTTGAATTGATTTCAAATTTATCCTTGTAATAATTGTACCCCTTGATTTGCAATGTCCCCCCGGCATTTCCCAGAGGTTGGAACCAAGCTTCTGATTCAGATCTTCAAACTTTATAACTCTAGGCTACCACCCTGTATCTGGACTTCATCAGGCAAATCATCTTCTCAAAGAGTCAAGGACACATCCTACAGATGCACAAAGGAGAGATTCTAAAGCAGATGTTTAATATTGTGATAAAAATATAAGATATCGCAATTAGTTTTTACGGCATGACATTTATTAATGAATATATAAAAATATATAGTTACTAGGTTTGTGTGAATTGAGTTGAAAGGAGGCAATTTGAACATTTCTCATTATCATCAGACCATGAGACCTATTTAGATACGCATTTTCAGGGATCGCGTTAACAACAACAAGTGAAATAACATAAAGGGAAGGGACACATATTTGTAGGTCGTAGTTGTAAGAAAACAAACTGACGTGGTAAAACCAGGCGTGAAAGTATCATAGTCCGGCAGGTATCTCATCGTCTGGGCTCCATAGACGACACAACGGATATAAAGCGTTGAATGATGAAACAATGTTGCGTGAAGGTCAACTGAATCGTTTGCCCTAGTGTTCACCATTGTTCCAGGACTGTGAGCCCGGAGGACATATCTCCTGCCACACCGGCAAAGCGGCAGAGGTCAAAAGTAAATGTGTTATAGAGACAAATTTCACCACTTTTCAGATTAAAAAACCATGTGAGCAGGTGTCGCCTGAAACGGAATTGTAGTTGACTCTTTGCAAGGTGTTTCCGCCTTTCAGTCCCGACATTGTGTGACATGACCATTACCAACTGAAGTCCATTTCTTCCATCAAAGTAGGCACAAATGATGCCTCTTAGCGGGTACAATGCTATAGGATCCTTGCATTACGCAACTGGACCTCGGTGCTTTGCGGCTAATACAAATCCCGGATACAAAATTATACAACGTACGGATTTGGGCTATCATCAATATTTATGTGGAAATGAACGGTGATACTGTTGTGGGGCGTTTGAGAGTCAGTAACAGAGCACAATGATCCAGTTTGCTCAACCAGTACTTCATTGAATCAGGCGTATATGATATCTTAACCTTTGGATGATTTTTACTATACCAGCTGAATACGTCATGAGTGAGGAAAGTAATGTTAACAATTTAGTGAATACACGTTATTCTGCAGATAAAAATAAACAATGCTCAAATACTCTTCATGCATTGACCCCCCAGTTCAGAATCTATAACTTAATCCTAAAGGATCAGTTGAGTTAACGGCATTAATACCTTCAATTTTTCTACACAAAAGAACATTAAAGAACATAATTTACGGATTCAGCAATACACCTAAATGTCGACTCCTACTCTAAATGACCTTTGACCTAAATAAACCATTTGACCCTCTCCATCCATTCGAACCACTTTGGTGATTGGCAAAGGTTATTTGTGCTGGGCAAAGAAGTATTTGAAAAATGTTATCAACAATGGGCTTCAAATACCCTATGTGACAGTTGACCTTTTTAATTCCCCGATCAACCTAGTAATAAACCTCCTCTCATGATTATTCAATAAGCCTAATTGGCATTACAAATATGCAATGCACTGTGGAATGTTTGGCACTTTTTTGGACTCCTGACCTTTGACATATCAGATTATGGTTTTAATCCTTAATTATTCCAGCAATATAGCCAATTTACATGTTTTTATACAATGACCCATAGCCATTGGATAACCTTTTACATCAATTTCCATATCCTTCATGACCTCCCTTACCCAAGAGGTAAAATTTCAAGTGGCATAGACAATCAGGGCACGTGCGACCAACTATTTTTCAAATTGTTTGTAGAAAGACAGAAAAATAGATCATACATCGCATACCAATAGCCTGCTGATTATTTATGTTTAGTTAACATAAAATGAGTCTCTGACGATAAGAACCTATTTTGCATAACACATTATGTTTTAAACGTTTTTGGGTCCCTTAAAATTAGCTAATTATAGCCTACCTTAACCGAAATAGTGATGGTAACTGTGGTAGTCCTTCTAAGAATATATTGCATCTTACATGTAAGTATGAGGTTTGATTTATTTATTAGATCTTATTTTGGTGGGGGAGACCAATTGTAATCACTGTTTTGGATGGGTGCCCATAGGGTCACACACTTAAAGGGGCATTTCGTGATCCGCAGCCTCGTCCCCCCGACTTCCTTTAAAAAGGTTGAGATTGGTTTATATCTCTGAACCGATGTGCCTAATTCTACATGGCAATTCGATCTACTCTGTAAGAATTTTGTAATTTTATATTTTTCTGTCGTTAATAAAAATAGTCGACCCACAAGTTGCTTTCTTTTATACCATGGAATGATAAAGAGTAAAAACAACGAGTAATTACACATGCTTACATCTTATCCATCTACATTTTATAGCTTTAGCCGTTAACGCAAGTAGTGTTTCTAAAGTTTAACTCTGTGTTTAGCATTGCACCAAAATAATTTGTAATCAAAATACTCAATTGACCATTAAAATGCCCTTAATGCATCTTCTCATAAAATGCAAAATGTTATACAAATGGCCGCACATTCTCCCAATAAAATAACGTAAGACCCACTTTAATATGTCCACTAAAGATTTCGAAATCTTATATTTTTCCGATTTAGAAAAACCTTCGGTGGTAAAATCGTATAAGAAATATTTGAAAACCATAAGCCCGTGTACACGGGAAAACAAGAATACAATTAATGAAATTTTGACTTACCTGAAAGCATTGTAAACCAATTTATTCGTATAAAATTCCTACGAAAATTTTGTACACTCCGGAGATATTGAGTGCGACAAATAAAGATTTGGCAAAATGCTGTGAATATTTAAACAAAAAGCTTAGCGACTTCCTCCGAACCCCACGGCAATTGGTATTTTAAACGAACGTTCCCTTGATTTTAGTAAAACAGACCCTGAAGAGAGTGAACAGACAACAAAATCGGATCAGGTTTAGTGATGCGGGCGGAAGAGGCACGATAAAAACTAAATGAGTAGATGTACTCCTTGTCATGATCGGATAATGTTAATATCTAATTTTAGGGATCCAGGAGTACAATGGTTTTGGGGTGTTAATAATTTATATAGGGCTGTTTTGATATTAGATGGTATCGGTGCGCCATGGCTACAGAGCGCATAGCTCTGTAGCCCTGGCGCGTATGTTCAAGGGTATTATGTGCTCTGAAGACGAGTATACCTAATGAGATCGGAAGCAAGGCTGTGGATCCTTGTTATCAGCTCGAGCGTATCGAACCGAGTTTCTGTTGCGGTTTGCAATGACTTGGCCGCACGGCGGCGCTGTGAAGCGGCCCTAGGTTTTCTATGAGCTTGGTATCCGGCAAATCAGGCCATTTTACCCATTTGTGCTTCAATTCATGACATAACAAGAACTAACTCGTTCTTAGAGCAGTTCACATTAACACTTATGGGTTTGGCTATGTCATCAATAGCTTCATTTCATAATCCATAAGTCAAAATAAAAAAAGGTCCCCAAATTCGATTCTGTTCTGTTCAAAAAATCTGAGTTCCCGAAATAAACTGGCCAAGTTTGTTTCAATCTCTGCCAACTGAAAGATAGAATTCACATTTTAATTATCTCAGTATATTTGAAGACATCCAAGAATGTCATTAATACATTGAAATTTGAGCAATTCTACGAAAACGTGGACAAGGTTGAGTGAATCCAAATTGGGGCCATTTCAAGTCATTTCATGGCCTATTGCAACAAGTCTTAAGTACTAAACTGTGTCAAGGACTTTGAGAGAAATAACACGCACGTGTTGAGCACATTGTATTTCAAACTAGCCCGCCAAACTCAAACCTTGAGGTTATACATGAATGTATTGAAATACCGCTCACTATTCTCGATCAGTCGAGGGAATCGTTGATTTAACATACCAATACCGTACCAGACATGCACGATGCAAACAAGCCCAGTGACTACTTTGCTTGAATATCTATTAGGTATCCTCGTCTCAGGTTGATAGAGATACATTTTGCAGGGGAAGTTTCTGGAGTTTTGTGTACATTCAATACAAAACCAAATTAAAGCACAGCTGAAAGTTCATAACTGAAATCTGGATGTAAACCAAGTTGAGGGTGTCAAACAAATTCGGAACCCAATGTTATTGCATAGCAAGGTTAAATGTTTCAAATTCATGCGTGACATGCATGACACTTTACGTTTCATGGCTATCACTAAGGACATTATTTTGCTTGATTTGAATTTTGAACATGTTGAAAAACAATTTAAAGATAAGAGCTTACCACGATGCTGGTAAGTACGTCATTGAAAAGTACCACACTATGACTGAACTGCCTTGAAAGAGATATATCTATTTATTAATCTATCCCTGGAGATTGCAAGCGCACGATAGTGTTGAAAAAAAAAAAACCAATGTGCGCTTGGCCTGATCGAACCGGCGACCTTCATATTACATGCACGACGCTCTAACCGACTGAAGTATCAGCCGGTTGATAAAGAGCGATAGATATCATCTATAGTGTTAGGTTCGAAGGTGTACCCTTTAACTTAACGGCCTTCCAAATGCCTTGAACAGTCTTTACTACGTGATAGGCTTCACATCTTGATCGATTAAGCTGTGACAACGGAGATACAGAATTCTTGCTTCTTTGCCGTATTGTAGTGTCAAACGGTAACATATAATGTTTGGTGTCACGTTTACACGGGTACCAGGTCAACGTGTCAGTATCAGGTACACGTTTGCTTTCGGGGCGAACCGATATAACTATGCCGACTATTTAATCAAGGTCTGTACATGGCCCTCGCCCAGAGTGCTATTCTTTTTTCCAAAAGAACAACGGTTTATTATGTCTAAACAGTACAAAATTTACCTTTTCCCTACTGATTCACAAACCGCCGTACGATGACGAATAATCGGTTGTTTTTTCCAAGGAGTGAATACGTACGTCATTTACCTGAATGGGTCCCCCGAAGCAAATATAAACCAATCAATGCCGTTACGGTGCCATCAAAATCTTTATTTTTCCAAAAATTGGCTGTTTATTCCATATACATTCCTTTTTAAGATTCACATCTGTATCTTTTTCTTTAATACTTAATATTCAATTGGCCCCGCATGAATGTGAAAAAAGGGGTCATAAGTCAAAAACGAAAACAAACGTCACCCGGCTAAATACCCTTACCGTGGACGGTTAATGAGCCACGGATCCCCTTGTTAGTTAATAGCAGGCCTTACCGCACTTGCACGCGGCTTGCGGGGGTTATGCGTCCAGAAAAAAGTTACCGCTTGAAACTCGAGATGGTAATCTTGAGGGACGTGACATTTCAGAGGCGATCGCAAGGAAAGCGACTGGAATATTTCAAGCAATTCACAATCATTGGTTCAAAGTTATTACGTCACATATTGGGTATATATGGCCGGTAGGTGCAATATTCAACTCTACACTTTGTCTCAGAAAATTAAACTTTTGTCTATTTAAAAAAGTATAAAAAAGAGGTGCAAAAATCACTGGGATGCTAACCTTATAGAGAGACTTAGCTATTGGAGGATGCGACTAAACATTGTGAGTGAAGTTAAAGGTGTTGTTCCGCTTTATGGGTATTGTGTTCTCTACTTGTATGAGAGCATGGCACTTGCACATACCCCATCACTTACCGTGGGAAACAAACTTGCCGGTTTGATGGTAGACGGCAAAAAATGCATGTTGCAAAGCCCTACTGTGCTATTAAAAGTTGTAAAAAAAAAAAAAAAAAAAACGGCGGTTTTTTTGTTTATATCTTGGGAATGAAATGGATTCGAGGGGCTCAAATTTCAGGACGACAATGAGAAAAATAACGGCCTTTCATCGTATATCAAATGAACTACTTTCGGTAAATCAGGGGGGGGTCCGCAAGACATCGGAACACGCACCTTTAATTCCTTAAAAAAAATACTCCAACAACGTTTGCAGGTTGGTTAATATCGATTCGGCAGATTTAAACTGAATGTTTATTTAACATTGGGTTATTTATACCAAATTTATATAGGTTTTCCAGGTCAATATCAGAGCAATTGTAATCTTTGGTAATTCAAATGTCAAAGGGAATTCAAATGTCAAAACAATAGAATAGGACAGAACAAATGTCCACTTGAAAAGATCAATATCACAACAGGTAGAACAAATGTCCACTTGAAAAGATCAAAATCACAACAGTAAAATCAATGTTCAATAGTGACTTCAATTACTTCCACCATGGAAATCGTTATGTAATCATGTGCTCATCAATGCATTTCCTTTCAACACCCTGGTAAATTCAATTGTTCGTTAAGTGTTAACTCCATATGTCATTTGGTAGTGAAATGGTGCAAGAAATTTAAATAAAATATGATTTGACCTCAAAATAATTGCAACAGAAAAAATTTTAAAATGAAATCTTGAAATTTTGAAATTTAGAAATGATGAGAGAATAAAAATCAAAGTCTTTAATAAATTAGCGGGAAACATGCATGGTGCAGGGAGGCAAGGTTTGCACGGGAAAATGGTGTAATTGTACTGAAATCTAGCAACATTTTGGATTAAAAAAGTGTAGTATGCTCTATCTGTCGGTTATAGTTTAATATTATCTGGCAATTAAAAGCTCAAGGTCATCCTATGGCAAATTCTTCATATAGTCCAAACGGACCAGAAAATTAATAACTTACACTCATTTCACCATTTGGTCACGTAATTAGAGGTCAAAATGTAACAATGGTCTATCCTATGGGGTCATTAATACTTACCATCTAATTTACTTACTTGATATAGAGCAAATATGCATTTCTATTATAGAATATGACCAGACAAACACTTTACGACTAGTTTCGTGAAAATCGGATCACTCTGAAAGAATAACCCCAGGATGACCTTGAAACGTTATGAGCCAAGATTCCTGAAACTAATGACCGTAGATATGGCAAACTATAACCTTCATTGTTCCCCATTGTTGACGTTTCTAGACTTTTGACACATTATTCTGTGACAATTAGAAATGTGTTAACAAAAAAAATTCTGTTGCATTTTGGTAGGTCAAAAACAACTTTCTTGCACTAAAACACCTCAAACATACCTTACCAGAAGAATATCAGATGCTGACAAGCAGCGTTTTTATGACGCATTTAACCAGGGGGAGGACTACTTCGGGTACAGGCTTCTGGGTACAAACGAAATAAATGAACAAACGAAAAAAGGGTTATTCAATGTTTTTTTTCAGAAACTTGCCCCATAAAACTTGTGTGATAGTTTCTTGCTGTAAGGAAAATATTCTCATCATCTTTATGAAACCTTTGTTCCTGACAACCTCTTGCTCCTGACAATCAAAAAGATTATTGGTTTGGGTGGTGCAGGTGGGAACTGTTTTAACTGTGATTGAAATCACTAGTAAACATTTGCTTTCACTAATGGGGAATTAAGTGAGCTAACTGGATATTTTGTTAGCACTAATGGACATTTGAACTGCCTAATCTTGATATTATGTGCTAGTAAAACATATATTTGGCAATAGGACATTTGAACTGCCTTTGAAGACGATTGGTTGAAAATAGTGGACATTTAACTTGGAAAACCTATATATATCATAAATATTCAACATTCTTGAAACAAACGATCTCCCCTGTATAATGTTGTAGTGACAAAACAAGTATGAATGAAAATGGCGTCATGAAAATGGCGTCATGAAAATGAAAAGGGCGTCAAGCTAAATACCCATACCAGACCCATATCAAATTTATTTTGTTTCAGTGAATCCAATATGCTGGAGCTCAGATTAAATTATTTTCATAAGTTACCTTTTATGTGATTAAATATTTCAACCTTATTCGAACCATAAAAATATCAATATCAAACAATTACTAAGGAAATATTCAATAAACATTACAGTGCGTCCATATTTTTACGCTGATGATACCCAGCTTTGAGTTCGCTCCTAAGATTCTAGGTAAGCGTGCGCTTAGTAAACATACTTGTTGTACATCTGCATTAAATACATGTACGTCTCAGAATAAGCTGCAGATAAACCAACAAAAATAATGTATTGTTTTTCCTAACAATGTACCTTCAAAACAATTAGAACTTGGAACGTCTGTTCCAGCATCGTGTGTGTAAGAAAGTTGGGGTCATGTTTCCACTACGAGCATGTCTATGAAGCCAGTGCTATCTGTAAGAGTGTTAACTCCAAACCCGGCGCCTATGGCGTATTCGTAGGTTTATCACTTTTGATGCCTGTCACCATACTGTGCGATGTTTGGTCTTTTCGCACATTCATTACGCCAACTCTATTATATATATATATATGGTTCCTAGCCTTTCATCAAGGCGTTGCGCTTTATTTTTTTATTTTTTAACATTATAATATGGGTAACTTGAAATCCCTCGGTGTATCTCAGTTTGGATACCTTTAACACATTTTGAAATGTTTCCTCTCCAAATCTAACGTGACAACAATAACAACAAACACGAGCTGTACGCACCTCGTCCCACCTACTTTTAGTCAAAGTGCACAATAATTTATATTTGTTTGGTCCTCAATGTCATAATAGTCATGGCAGAAGTTATTCTCATAATACTATTCTGCTGTACTTGTACTTGCCACACACACCCGCGCTCGCGCGCGCGAGCATACAGACACAGACAGACAGACACACACACACACACGCGCGCGCGCCGCACACACACAAAACACATTCACACCACACACTACCACAAACCACCCACGCATTAATACACACTCACACCCACCCACCAATACACACACGCACACCATACACATAAATTACGGTATATTAGCCCAGTTCTTACAGGGTAATTTATTGCTCTTATTGTATGGATCAAAAACCGGGTTTACAATAACATTAGTTTCTCGTGTATAATGTAGGTTTATAGAAAAGTGGTCTGCACGCTATGTAAATATCATGCTAATTGGTTAACTCTAACTGGCATCTAATAAAACAAACAATACAATATTTCGGGGTTGATTTTTTATATGAATGCATAATGCCTCTTGTGAAATATACGAGTTTCTTAATAGACAAGTGGTTTTATACACTATATAAAATACAGGTCAGTATCTCTTTACTAATTCAAGGTAAATTTAAAAAAATATATATGTATAAAGGGTAAGGTAATTATATTCAGAATATTCTTTGTACATAAAGCCATATCCTTGGTTTAATCAATTAATAAACAGACATAATTGCGTTTAACTTGCTCAAGGTGTCCCTGAATGATTTTTACCCATCGATACCCGCAATGTTTTATTTTTCACGAAAAAAAATCAATGACATTAGCTTACTTAGCTTAATACAGAGTGTGCCAAAAATGCAACATTCATAAAATATTTATCAAAAATATTTTTGTGCCAAGCCTATGTACTGTATGAAAGCCAAATTATCTCTCTATCAATTGCCGTTTAGTCCATTCCATTTGGGTGACTGATCCAAAGATACGATAAATTAGGTGAAAGGGTGTAAATTTTAGTTGGGCCACTTTCACCTGCATATGTTTAATCTTGGTAAGTAGAGAAAAGGTATTGAAAAAGCATTGGATTTGGCGACATAGCTTTCAAAGAAGTGTGAACAGATTAACTTTTGAATGTTTTAATTCAGGTAGAAATATTGATTGCGAAAAAAGCTGCAATATATCTCTGTTTTTTACGTCAAGCACTGAATGTTACCAGGAGTGAACACATGAGGTATTCCTCCAGTATCATCAACTATTAGACAACTATTATAGCGGCACTGGCACATTTTCAACAAAATATGAAATTTCTTCACTTTGCTCTCTGATGACAGTCTACGACCTTGAAAGAATACATATATTTTATGCACAAAACTATTAAAACACATAATATAGCGGAGCATTAATAGGCGGCTAAGGACATCCAGTGATATTTAGCCTAAATTGTGGGCCTTTATTACGAGAATGTCACAGACTCGTACTCGTTGATAATAACGTCACAAAGGTCAACGATCTGTCAAATAGGGTTTATGCTGTGGAAGTCAACTCCGGTGAGTGTTTCTTGTGTATAACATCATGATATATCAACTAAATAGAAGCACTCCGGAGTGATTTTATATAAAATCATTCTTTTTACCCGATAAGGGCGTTGATTTACTGGCCATTGCATTCGCATAAGCCAACGATTCTCCTGTCTATTTATAATTAAATCCTGTTTGATTTCAATATAAAATCATTCTTTTTACCCATAAGGGCGTTGATTTACTGGTCATTGCATTCGCTTAAGCTGTCGGCGAGTCTCCTGTTTAATCTTTTGGAAACCTCCTGGCGGGAAATCACACAGAGCAGACGATCCCGCCAGTATCCTGGTAGCATTAGGAGTGACATTGATCGAGAATAATCTGAGATCCAACAGTCTATGACTATGAAATCCAAATGTGGGGCCAAACATGTTATTGGTGCGTCCTCGATTCCGTCTAAATTTTCAATCGCAATTTATTTTCATCTCTATAATTTGTTTTAAGCGTCAAAAATATAGAAAAAGTTATCTACATACATTGGGTTTCTTTAAGAAGCCTTGAGTCGATAATAACTATTTAGTTTTATGAAAAAGAAATACATTTTGTATTATTATTGTTGTTCTTATTGAGACCGTTATTGCTGGCACTAACCTTATCAAACAGCAAATCGTTTCTTTATATGGGACATTTCTTATTTGTTTTCGATAGAAAATGGCAAAGCAAGCGGCCAATATTTTCCAAGCAGGCTTCAGGCTCGCGCAGGTGTATCGGAAAACAGTGTCAATTACTATTTCTCAGTCCTGATGGATTGGTGAGGTGTTAAAAAGAAAATACTCTATCTACGCACATTGCTTGTGTTAACCTGTGTTATATTTTATCTGAAATACGTTTTAAATAGGTAATCATAAATGAATTAGAATAGTGTGTGAATACTTTAATATGATATGACACCTGGGCTTGAATTTTAAGATCACTTGACATAATGATAGTAATTAGATGGTCATTATTATTAACGCTATTTTGTTTAGTCATTGGTAAGTGGTAATGTGTATCAATGCTCTAAATATGTTATGATAATAGACTTTGATGGTCACTTGATAGCAATTTATTATTTTAACATTAATATTATGGTACACAATCATTAATAAATGACACTGAGTATCAATGCTGTAATTATGTCATGCTACTATAGGGCTTGACTTTGATTGTCACTTGAAATCATTTAATATAGTAATTGGATGGTTGCTATTATTAATATAATCCTACATATTCGTTAATAAATGGCATTGTGTATCAATACGCTAATGTGTTATGATACCAAAACTTGGATTTTGTGGTTGCTATTAATAATACAATGCTACATAGTCAGTAATAAATTGCATGTTTCACAGTAAAATGCCACATAGAATTTCCATCATGGATATTGTTTTGTCAGAGAGAAACAATACAAATTGAGTAATTTGATATTTAAAGGTCCATGGCCCGATCGCTAATAGCCTCGTCCCCAGAAGCCCATATTTTACCGGAAGTGGTCGAAATTTTGATATCAGAAGAAAGCTACTATTTTTCTCATTTACCCTGTGAAATCTTAGGGCTAAATGATGTTTGGTTTGGGAGTTATGAGCGAAAGTGTACTCCATTTTGGTCGACCAATAGCTACCAATATTAGTTTTGCACAGTACTCTATGGGGCTCACAAAAATCACGTTTCTAGCTGTCACATCATAACGGATTGAAATATCGGCGCGAAACTTACAGATGGGGTTTTTGGGTGAAGGTCATTCCATCAAGATGAAAACTTTATATACTTAAATCGGACCATCCCCCTTTAACTACGTGTTATTACTACATAGAATAATAGAAAACAGTGTTTTACATTTTGGAAATTATCTTGAAAACGTTTCTAGATTTATAAATGTGTTGCTAATGTTACTAGACACTGTCTGTCCAATCAACTCCAATGTGTGTCTTTACAAAAATAGTAACGTTAGCAATAAAGTTTTAGTATCATATATTATCAGAGAGAGAGAGGTGCCTTATGCAAAGCACTATTTCCTGCTATTTATTGGCATATACTTAAATATCAAGTTAATAAATTTTTATTTTTTCCTTGATAAAATAATATCCATGATTAAAGATTTTGCTAATGTTACTACTTTCGAACAGATATTTTTGGAACTTTCCGTCCAATAGCAGTAACATTAGCAACTTGTTTTTTTTACTAGAAACAGTTTCCAGAACGCTTCTAAAAATTTCAATCACAATTTTTAGTGAAGTAATAACAAATATTTCAAATAACTCACTTTCTAATGTTCCTTTCTGATAAAACAATATCCATGATTAAAGTTTTGAGAACTCTTAGGGCACTTTACTGTGAAAAAATGCCTCTTATATTATAGGGATTGACTTTGAGGGTCACTAGACATCACTATAGTAATTTGATGGTCGCTATTAGTGATATCATACTGCGTACTCATACATGGTATTGTATAGATGAGTTGACATGTGGCGTCAACGCCGGGCAACGAACAAAGCACTGCCCGGCAGTATGCGTGAGCATCTGCAGGGCTTGTGCTTTTAAAATTCGCGCTCAACCAGGCGTGATAAGGCTATTGAACGCTGTAACTGTATGGGGATATTCTACGCACCTCTAACATGTCAGTAGACCAGGTGCTAACTTGTGTTTGTAAACGTTGATGTCACCTCATCTATATCGATGCTCTTGTAAGATACTACAGTTGTCCACGATCCTGATTGTATTATTTATATTAAAATAATAATAATTATTTGGTAGTCATCATTACTAATGTGATACTTGGTAGTTACAAATATATTTGTACTTGTGGCGACGGTCTACTAATATAATGGCACAGATGTAGATAATTGGTACCACTAATACGATTACAACAATTTGATATCCACTTATTATTTATATCCTTTCATAAAACACAGACCTTATAGTACTTATTCATTTGTTTTCAAAATAGATAATCATATTATTTTCCACCGAAGGGCTTAAAATGTATTTAATCCATATCCAGAAGATGGTTGCAAATTAATGTACAATTTTTGCATAATTTCGAAGAGATTTAACAACATCCAAACACAACGCACAAGAATTTGTAGTGCATTCTGCAATAATGCCCTTCTGTATATCATATCAAAGTTTACCGAAGTTAAGTGTCATTATTTTGCGAGTAATATGTTTTTGGAATATACGCCGGTAAAACAACGCACATGATTTTTGTTTATCTTAACCTTTCCTTTGATCACTGCCAAAGAACATCCCATTTCTAAACTAGCAGTGTAGAAAATACATTTAATCCCAACCTCAACTGTGATATTCTCTCAATTGTAATTCTACTTTCGCCTGTAGCTAATGTACGTTTCAAGTACGAAGGAATCCTTTAAAGCTTTTAGAAAACGACTTTCAGTCCTATTTGGATAACCTCAATCCGGGCATACCCTCAGAATGTATTGACTTAATAAGTATACATTACCAACATGACCAGTTTCGCTACAAGCAAGCATGTGTTTCAAATGTCGGTAAGGAGCTTATTCGGAATAGGTTGAAATCCTTGTTGTATTCGATCTTACTAACCTTATGAACACTGCGTAGTACCTCCAAGAGTATACCGGTCCATCGTTTCGAAAAAGGAGAAACCTCCTGGATATCTACTGACAAAAGACTTTGCATGTGCAGACTCATTTCAATGTATATAATGTTAATGCTGACTCTAAATATGTTCACGGTAACTTATTTTTCTAAAAAATGTTAACATTTTAGTACAAAATCTATCTTCGCAAGCAAACCGTTATTGATATCAATCTAGCTGTAGTTTGTTTCTAAAGATACATACTGCAAAACAACGCAGCTGTCAAACCCAGCATTGCCAAGAAAGATCTATAAAATCTGCTTATGATGACTTCAATGTCTAGAGCCTAAAGGACAGATTTTTTTCTTTTGGTAAACTCAAAATATAAAGTGACGTTTCTTATTTGTACGAATAGCATATGAATGTGCGGTTAACTCAGGATTCCAAATAAGGATTCACAATAGGTATGCCGTCATAGCGTGTTTTTTTTTCTGTTTTTGCTTGAAAATCAGTCATAATACTTAAAACTGATATTATTCCAGTCAGTTGTTTTTCGCAGGAATCGTAGTTTTATTGATTTAATCTTTGCCTGATAGGCCATTAACCAAGCTAACCCTGATAACAAAACCGACGACGACTTTTGCCATGTTTTCATTGAAAAAGCCCGCAAACGATGTAAGCCGATCATCCCGTTGCATTTATTAGCGGCATAGCGGGGATATTCAATGGCATTTAGGTACTGAATATCTGCACCGCTAAAGGTTGGGAATATTATTTGTTCTGGAAAAATATGGAAATACAATACAATATTCAACCGGGGTTTTAATAAGATTTATAAAACTTTAGTTAATTTCCAATCTTCTAAAACAAACAATCAATACTTGTTTCATAAATACTTTTTTTCGAATGAAGAGGATAAAAGGGTAAATATACTTTGCTATAACGATCCATCTAGAAGAACGTGAATGGTACTTGATTATACCGCGCAGTTCCTTTCAGAAGCGCTTTGATTCCTTTGTGAAATTGCTAAAGTAAACGTGTCAAGAAAAAATATGAAAACCGAGCAACGGCTATCTAAAATGCTATCATAGCCATAAATCTCAGTTACTTAAGACGCCAATCTACGTCAGATTGACGTCATATCGTATGTTGTTGCACTCCACATTTTCGTCGCTTTGTGTCGGACAAAATAGAACAATGTTTTTATATCCGGGAACACGGCGAAGAGCTGTAATTCCAAGACTCAAACATATGGGGAGAAAGCAACGGTGAGGAGAAAAAGAACTGTTGTATTTGGAACGGGCTTCACAACCAGACATACATTATTCAAGAAATTGCACTTAAGGTTACACTTAGGAATTTACTTCCTTTTAACTTAACTACACCAAAGCATCAGTAGTGGTATTACAGCGATTAATTGATATTTGAAATGTGATTTTTTTAAAAGTAATTCTTGAACCTAATTTAGATAATGATAAAAAAATAGTGTTTTTAGGTTTTAACGGTTGCTTTTTTTAAGGAGTCATTTTTATCGTTTACGATGTGCCATTTGAAAACTACAAGAGTAATTGTATATGGCCTTCCATTTTTCTGATTAAATAAACTTTTAAAAATATTATTTTCCTCAATTTTATTTGATAAAAGTTTAATTATTGGACAAACAAGTTAAAAAAAAAAAAAAAAAAAAAGGGAAATATTTTGTTTTTGCTAAGTGCACCTGTGTTAATTGCACATGGGGAATGGGGGATTCCGCAATAATGCTAAAATTAGTAACTAACAGCTTTGTTTTAATGTCTTTAAAAGCATCAAAACATGCAAGATCTGTGAAATTCCCCCACCAAGTTATATATATGAATTGAGGTTACGTTTAGATTGTGAAATCTGATTTGATGGTGCAAGGTCATGTTTATGCATAAGATGTGTCATGTCCTTTTTTAAGACTGGATTTTTGTGAAGTCAGTATATATAAGTATTTGAGCAAGTCTCGCTCGCGGTCAGCATTTGCAATCACGATACAGTTGAGTAGCTAGTTTTTATCTACATAAGTTATGTAGATTTGAGCTCCACACAGTGCCAGGATTTATTATCTTTATAATTCCATGTGTGTCAAAGTTGCTGTACTTATTCTACTGTCGTCTTCTGAAGCCGAAAGTGCTGGAATCAAAATAGGATTCCAACTTATGGACCCAGATGGAAATCGTGGTTATTATCTTGGATTGATATCCTGTGGAGTTATTATCTTCGAGGGACTTAATTTGTCCTTGTCGTCTTGAACTGCTGGCAAGATTCCTTCAGAGACTGAGAAGAATCCCTGGGAATATAATAGCTGAGGAGTTTTGTATGAACTTGTGCGCTGGTCCTTTGATTCTTCGCGTGTGAGGACTATCATCGTTGAACTGACTGCAGCTTCTTGTGGACCTAGTGCCATTCTTGAGGACAATAATTATACATGTAATCTTAATATTGAGTGTAATTTTAAATGTAATTTTTTGGACTACCAAGTCTTGAACCAATCAGTACGATCATAAACATCTATTATATAATAATTTTTAGATCATTTAGTGCACAAGGCCTCATTTCATTTTTTTTGAAAGGTATTTCTGACCTTAGACTTCTAACGAGACGTCATAACAGGCGTAGACAGAATAGTCTTCTGCCATCGGAGAATTGGGTATCAGAGGCCTTTTTGGAAATTTGCTGTTTTTTCTTTTCAAAAAATGAGTCCGAAACAATAGTACCTGAAAAGTCTAACATGTCCGCCATTTTAAGCAAATGCGATGTGACATGTTAACAACATACTAAAACATATTTTTCTATGTCAAATAGCAATTTCTATTTTCATGGTAAACCATTACCTTAATTCTTTTCATGTAAGTTATGTTGTCTTATCTAACCCGTTTTTCGAGCCACCCGGTAGGAGGTAAATCCAACGGTTCTATTACTTCTATATTACTGAGGGAAATATGCGGTTCAAGGACGGTAAGTGTAATCTGAAACGAATATTGCTTTGCAGTGTATGTTGACGATACTATTGGTATATCATTTCATGTATATCCCGACGCCTGGGAAACTCATCTGATTTCACGGATAATGAATTTTGTACTGGGAAGATAATGTGTGGCTTTTTTTTTATTGAAATCAGATTCTCGCTAGAATTGATGTTAATGAACTATAATTGTTTCAAAAAGTACGAAGAAATATACAGCACATAGCTCCATTTTTTAACAAGCCGCGCTTTATATTAAAACACACAGCTTCAATTAGTAAATTGTAATTGGTGAATATCAAAATTGAAGTTCTAAATTCTGCAATAGCTTTTCTACATTTCAAATAGAATTACGTGCAATTTTGGCCCTCTTATTGATCATACTTTATATATGTATTATTTTGATTAGTCGCCTCTATAGACGCGTTAGCCTTTGATAAAGTCATGGGCTGTGTGGGACACAATTTTATACTCATAAACAATAAAATTACTGCACTTATTTTCACGTTTCAGTATAAGGCCTAATGGTATTTAACTTTTTGTAAGTTCTGTAAATAATCGATTACACAAATAGATCACATGTAATTATCGATTTTTGAAGCACAACAAAAAACATATTAAAAGGGAGGGTTCATTATTTACGCCATGGGTAATGGAGGATTTAAGGGAAGAATACGAAAAAAATAAGCAAGAGGGACGTGAACATTTTTGTCAAGGAGAGAAGGGCGTGTAAACTTTTAAATGGAAAATATTTCATAAAACAGGGAGAATGTGACATTTTTGAACGGAAAGGTGGAAGGTGAAATTTTTCGCCCAAAAAGTTGAAATCCCCCATTCCTCTGGCGTAAATAATGACCGCTCCCTAAACCCAGTGTTTACTACAGTAGAGAATTATACCTCCTTTGCATATTGAACTGGGCTATGCTGCACAGCTGCATTGACTAATATTGTGAGGAATTTTGATTGGAACGTTAGAAAGCTGAATTTTGTAGCAGATAAGCAAAATGTGTCATATATGTGTCATACAACATAATTCTGGGAAAATAGTTTATTAATTTTTGAAAGCAGAGAGGTTTATACAGGGGTGAATATTTGAAAATGCGCAAATTGTTTTAAAATATGGCAAGCCGTTTGGTCAAATGTTAGTGTTTATGTGCGTATACCATTCGTGTTTTGTACATGTTGTCTTGCTTGTCACTTCCCAATGATTAAAACTGTATAGTTTGCATAATCTGTGGATTAAGGGTTAATAGCATTTCAGTTATTTTGGGAGTCAAAATTTAAAATATTCCTTTTCGTTATCGTATTGCACATTAACCCGATATTTTTTGCTTGCAATGCATATGACACTTAAATAATAATTATATGAGAAAGGTCAGTAATCTTCGCCCTTTAAAAAGACATGATAGATGGAATCAATGTTCTGTTTTGGTATGACCAGGCGAAAATTTAGAATTGGTTTCATCAAACTCAAAACAGTCTGAAACTCAGGGTGACCTTGAACCATTATAAGCTTATAGTATTAAAACTGAAAGAGGTAGCAAGCGTAAATCATATGTAATCCTTGTGACCTATATAAATAAGTAAGTTGGTATATGCTTTTGCACAATTAGAATATGCTCAAGTATTGAAACGTGTATAAACCTTGCCGCCTAACAAACATTCATGGTTTTTTTTCAGAAGTATTTTTTTCAATGATATATTTTGCTTGTCAGGCACAAAATATTTTGTGTAATAGTTTACAACATTTAAAGGGGCACATAATTTCAGCAAACTTCAAAATCCTATAGATGATGTGACATTTGTTTATGTTTATGGCGCCCCCTGTTGGTGTGAGAGAGAAACTGGCAGGCAAAAGCACCTATACTTTGCATGGGGAAATTCTGTTTTTTGCTGTAACTTTTTTTCGAATTAAATAATACTAACTTTCTTATCAAGCATAATAAGCTAATGCTACCAGCTGCATTTTGTGACCAATTTAGATCAGGAAAGATTCTGCAAGTAATTTATAACCAGATTTTATGTGGTCTGTCACAGAAACTACTGTAATACTTTGCCTGCTAGAAAACAACAGAGGGCGTCCTGAATGTCAACAAGTGACGTCATAGGTCACATCATCTATAGAATAGCTGAATGGATATATTGTATGAATACCACGATAGCCACCTATATATATATAAGGCCCCTAGCTTCATGTCGAAGCAAGTTTGTCATTTCCAGCCGTTTCCCTTCATTTTAAATCAAAAGATCTTCATTTTAATGCTTAAATTTACATGCCACTAGTAAACCTTTAGGCAGTGATAATATAAATCAGAAGGTCATAGAACAGTTTGACAATTTACAGGGAAATTGACACAACTCGGATGTGTATTTTCCTGAGTTTCATTTGTGAAGCCTAAGCCATTGGAATAACTCACTCCGGAGTGGTTTAAAACCAATGTGGTAAAATATGAGGTTATTTTGGTAAAAAAATATGTGGGGGTCAACATTGGGGGTGATCGTATAGATCATTCCCTCATTTTTTTTTGGGGGGGTGTATATATACCGATCCCCCGGGATTGGCGTCTATGAAGTATGATTTTTAGGTTGTTTTGGAAGACGAATCTGGCCTAGTTAACCTGTGCAAGCGCCCCATGATTTATTTTGAAATGATGATTTGTAAATTCCACTATTCTTAAAGGGACATAATGGCATGAACAAAAATTGACATAATGAAAAGGACCCTTACTGTAGTAAGATATTGATCTGGCAAGTGAAAGATGGATTAGCCGGGATTAGCACATATACAATAGCAATGGTCTGTGAGCTGATGACAACATGCTTTTCAAGTTTGGTAAATGCTGGCAGTAATGTCAGCATCCTTGTTCCAGAAATTGCCACAAACTGCCACCTCCCCCTGGAACTCTTCCTGTTTTTACTGTTTTTACAGAATGTAAACATCCAAATTGTTTTCATACTCGTGGAAGTGATTTCAGTATAGGTCCTTTTCATTATGTCAATTTTTTTCATGCCATTATGTGCCTTTAAAACGTGTTGTGATTCATAATTGATCAACGGTCTTTTATGAGATGACACTAGAAAAAAATCCTCAAGTAATTATAATTATAAACTACGTGGATTTTTTATGTATTTGAGTAAAGATTAAATATTACAGCGTGTGTCGATTTTCCCACGTGTTAAGCTGCTATGGCATTTAAGAACAATATGGCCAGGTGAAAAAACAATCGTACGCCACATTTTAATGACTTCAATAGTCGTGTCATAAAAACCCGTCAAAATGAGATACGATATAATATTGTTACAGCTATAATTATGATCCTCAGTGTATATTAGGTCTAAAAGAATAATCCAATGACAGGCGCAGTGGAAATATCGTTAAATATTGATAACACCGTATCTTCAATGCGTCAATTTTATATCATCTGGTTTACTACTAGTCAGTTTACATAATATACATATTTTTGATATACAGTTATGGTATAACATTCGTACTTTATCGTATGCACAGGTGTTTTATATTTAAGTGCATATACAACTTATTTAATTTCGAATTTCTCTATTCTCTTCATTCTCTATTTAATATCTTTTATTATGCTTTCTTTACGGTTATCTAACTGGAAAGTTTCACCGATTACTTCGCTTTGTAAAATCTTTCATTTCAGGAATTCGTGCGGTGCCGATCTTGCATGAGACATGCCAAAATCAGGCACGGATCTAGGGAGGGGGCGCGCGCCTCCCGGTAATTCTGCAAAATCTTGCAAAATCAGCCCATTTTGGACAAGTTTAGCCTTAGTTAATTTTGACGTTTTTCAAATCCTGGATCCGCCCCTGAAAATAGACCCAAATGTTGAACAATATGTTTACGGTCATAACTCCAAGATTTGATACATACATTCGGGATATATACCTTGCGATATATATTTGTTGTAAATTATTAAGAGCAAATTTGACCAAAGTATTCTTCGAAAGGTGCGAAATTTCATTTTTTGGACTGTAGTCACTTTTTACATTTAGAGGGTAATTTTCTTTTACGTGCATCTCCATAGAAGGAGAGAGCTCAATGTCCACATCAAAAGATTTATGGGCATTTTACCCATTCATAGTAGGTCGGATTATAATTAATATGGTAATTTTGAAGCGGATTTAAAACTAATACGGTAATTGGTTTTTGCTCAATTGAACAAGCACAAGTGACGTAGAAGCTCATAGACACTGGAATCCGACACCGAGGTCAGCGCATTTATTCAATTATTATACAGCACACATCGACGTCGATGAGTAAAACTCATCGTGACCAAAAAATATTACTCTTTTTAACAACAATAACATTTTATGACCTGTTAATTGACTTTTTTGAAAAGGAAAAGTTCGGATATTCTTTTCTCACAAATATTCCAATGAACATACATGCATGCATGCATTCCGGGCATGCATGAACATGAACATAATACCTTCTGCTTGTATGTAACGGCTATGGCAAGCTAATAGGGTCATAACATATTGACTGCAACGCGTTGCTTTCTTAGCAACGCGTTGCTTAGCTAACCAATCAGAAAAGTGAAAAGGCAACGCGTTGATTTTTCGTTGCTTTTTCACTTTCTAGCAACGTGTTGCTGTTTTACTTTTCTGATTGGTTAGCTAAGCAACGCGTTATTTTCTGAAAGCAACGTGTTGTGACCAATGCGTTATGACCTTTTTAGCTTGCTATAAACGTCCTTCACTGGGAATCAGTTACGACCTTTAGAAAACCGGGCTATGATGCAGATACAGATGCGGTGATGCAGTGAGCGCGCCCATGCCCAGCTGACCGATATCGATCGATACGAGTGAACTTTGAATTCATGCGGTCACATTTCCGAACACAGCTGGGCATGGGCGCGTTCACTGCATCACCGCATCTGCATAAGCATAAGCCCGGTTTTCTAAAGGTCGCAAAATGATGCAAGGAATTGGCAATACACATAATTACTCTACAAAAACACATTTGGGCACATTTGAAAAATATTGACATTTTTGCATGGTTGTAAAGCTGTTATATATATACATTAGCCCTCACCTGAATTGATTAAGCCCAAATCAGCGCCTTTATAGGTAAACAGATCGATTTCATAATAAAATGACTTCGGAGTCATTTTATTTAGTAGACGACGGAAATCGTGTTTAATACAAGAAACCACATGCCGGAGATGATTTCCACGGCATCTAACCCGGTTGGTGTAAAACGCATAAGCGCATAAGAGCATAAGACTGCATAAGCATAAGAATAACCGTATATACGGAGCATAAGAGCATAAGCGCATAAGAGCATAAGACTGAATAAGTATAAGAATAACCGCATATACGGAGCATAAGCGCATAAGAGCATAAGCGCATAAGAGCATAAGACTGCATGACCAAGCGCATAAGAGCATAAGACTGCATGACCAAGCTCATAAGAGCATAAGACTGCATGACCATACGAATAACCGTATGTACAGCATAAGCGCATAAGAGCATAAGAGCATAAGACTGCATAAGCATAAGAATAACATTTCTAAGGACATTTAGGTAAAAAAATGGCCTATTTGACGATTTTTTTTTTCGAAAATTTTGCAAATTTGGACCCATGTCTAAGGGTTTTCTGCCTTCAAAAACGGGTGATTTACAGAGCGTTTTCCTTCTTCTTCCTCTTTTCTAAATTGCAAACCTTAGCCAAGGATTTTTTGGCAGAAAATGGACCAAATGTCCCATTTGAGGCACATCCCCGCAGTGGCGTGCTATGATGTTCATATTGTTGGGGTGTGGGGGGCCAGTGTCGCATCTCAACCGACAGAAAATGGGTAGGGTCCAGGCCTGCCTTAGGGCCCCGTGGGTCCAGGGGGCGAACCCGTTGGGTCGAGGTGGCGAAGCCCCTGCAATTTTTGTTTTATATGCTTTAAATGTCATCTGAGGGCTATTTTTGTACGATTTTGTAAAATTTACTTTTCGCCTCTTCCATTGAACTTTAAACTATATGGCCCGACAATCCGGCCTGCAAGTCATATCTGAATGGGCTCATCTCAACCGACGAATCAATTATTGGGGGGCCGCGGCCCCCCTCCCCCTCGGCTATCGCCCTGCATCCGTAATGCATTGACAGTCGTATCCCCCTCCCCCTCCCCCGATTATGCTCCGTATGTAGGTAAATCGAATGTGTTTTACACCATCGTGCGCTTATGCTCCGTATAGCGTTTTTACACTCTTTGATCTCGTAGCTCTCATGCGCTAATATGCTCAGTACATATATCCGTAACACATAATTCTTATGCTTAAATGCACGTACCTATGCGTTCTTATGCGATTTATGCTCCGAATACACGCGGTTCTTATGCTTATTACACTCTTATGGTCTTATGCCTTTTCTTATGTGATATATATTTGCGTATATACGTTTATTCTTATGCTTATTGCACTCTTATGCGATTATGCGATTATGTTCCGTAGATACGATTATTCTTATGCGATTATGCATCTATTTTTGCGATTATGCTATTATGTGTCCGTGAATACGTTATTATTATGCCTTATACCACTCTTGAGCGATTATGTGTCTGTATATTACGGTATTATGAGGCTTATGCACTTTTATGCGATTATGTTCCGTATACGGTATTCTTATGCGTCTGCCAATCTTATGCATATGTTCTGCACTCTTATGCTCTTATGCTTATGCAGTCTATGCTCTTATGCGTTTTTACACCAACCGCATCTAACCTGTTTGATCCGTCTGTGACTTGTGGTTTTTAAATCAATGGTAGAGTCTTGATATTGCAAATAAAAATACATTTGTGATTAAAGTTATGGCCAAAACTTTAAAGTGAGTCTACAAAAAGTGACTGGATGTCTTTAGGCCTCTACTAATGCCACTATCTGTTTGGGGCATGTTAGTTTTATGTGTGTAAATATGTATTCTTCCAAAGGCTTAGACGATCTATTTGCGAGCAATTGAAGAAATTTCATGTTTTGTAAAAATGTCAGTGCCTTTAAAGGGAATTCAAGTGTTTAATTCTAGATATATCTCTCAAGTTGATAAAAACCATTATTTTTTTGTGTTTTAAACTTGAAAAAGAGTGATAACAAAAATGGAGGAAAGTCATGGATTTTATGATTCTTTGAACTATGAAATTTATCGAAATCTCGCCAGTGTATTTAGATTCCCTGCCAACTTGTTTCCTTTCTAAAAGTGTGTTTATTCACGACCAAACCCGGATGGCCAAGTTATGATATTGAAAACATTTAACCCGTTGTGCAACGCCCCCTTAATAGGAATAACAATAATAAAACACACGTAGTGATATCATCACTATTTTATAGTCGACAGTCAGAACCTCATCAATCAAAGACTTCGTTAATTAAACAACATAAAATCAGCGCATCTGATGACCTGTTTGAATATACGACGCCCAATTATGCTAGCAACGAATACCCTCAGCTTAAAATATACTTTTTGCTACAGGCCTTGTCCAATTCCATTTCAGAATTGACGGATTCTGAATTATGCCCATGCAATTTCAACAAAAATCTCCACAATCAGGAAAAGATGTTGCTGGAAGAGAAACAAGTTAGTCGAACAAGTCCCTAAGCTACAACCCCAGGTGAATTTAAACGCGATATGTTCTGTATCTGTTTCATCTTTTTCTCAAATAAATTTCATTCGTTTAAATGCCTTTCCGCAATCTTGTAATTGACGCCCATTTCACTAACTATGCATCTTTTTTCATGTATCAGGAATGGTGTCGTATTACGGAAATGGATTAGTTATAGATTGGTATTCCCCGAAACTTTTTACAAATGAGGGAACATTTTTAATGTTTAATATCACGATCTATTATATATAGTTCTTCTGTAAATCCATCACCATAAAACCAATCCTATTGCAAAATCTCAAAGAACGTGGCGCCAAAATGTATTCGTACCACTTAAAACATATACACAGACTTGTAGCAAGGATGAAACATGGTTCCAGCCTTTAAATTTGCAGAGGTAAATATCAAACAATAAATTCAACGTAATACAGTATATTTCATTTCAGTGAAATAACTTTTGATCAGTGCATATCAAAAGAATCGTTACCAAATTCAAATGGATCGATTCATAAGTGTAGAGCTGTCAAAAGTGAATTGCAACATGGGCGGATTTTCAGTGTACCCGATAAGGGCGTTGATTTACTGGCCATTGCATTCGCCTAAGCCAACGAGTCTCCTGTCATTATAATTAAATCCTTTTTGATTTCAATATACAATCATTCTTTTTACCCCATAAGTGCGTTGATTTACGGGTCATTGCATTCGCTTACCTATCGGCGAGCTCCTGTTTAATATCTTTTTGGAAAAATCACACGGAGCAGACGATCACGCCAGTATCCTGGTAGGCATTAGGAGTCACTTTGATCGAGAATAAAATTGTGAGGTCCAATAGTCCAAATGTGGGGCCCAACATGCCATTGGTGCGTCCTCCATTCCTTCTAAGTTTCAATTGCAATTTATTTTCCCCCCTATAATTTTTTTAAGCGTCAAAAATAGTAAAAAGTTATCTTGCAACATTGGGGAATATTAAGACTTGAGTCGGTAATAATTCATGATTTAATTGTTATAAAAAAAGAAATACATTTTGTAATTATTATTGTTGTGTTCATACTATGAGATCCGTTATTGCTGGCAACTAACATTATCAACCACACAAAATCGTTTCTTCTTTATATGCACATTTCTTATTTGTTTTCGATAGAAAATAGCAAAGCAAGCGGCCAATATTTTCGAAGCAGGCTTCAGGCTCGCGCAGGGTATCGGAAAACGGTGCAATTGCGATTCCTCAGTCCTGATGATGACGAGGTTTTTAAAAAAATACCTCCTATCTGACGCATATTGCCTTGTGTACCTGTGTTATAATTTTTCGAATACATTTTAAATAGGTAATCATAGATGAATTAGAATAGTGTATGAATAACTTTAATATGATGTGACGCCTGGGCTTGAATTTTAGATCAACGTATATAAGGGGGGAATAGTAATTTGATGGTCAATTTATTATTAACATCATTTTGTTTTCGTCATTAGTCATTGTTCATCTTAAATGATTAATATATTAACTTGACGGTTGCTATTATTATTATAATCATAATACATAGTCGTTAATAAATGCATTGTGTATCAATACCTAATATGTTATGCATACTAGAGCTTGAACTTTGGTGGTTGCTACAGTGTCTACATAGTGGTAAAATGGCATGTTTCCACATTACAGTGCCCAATACAGTTCCATCATAAAATTGTTTTATTTCATAGAATAAATACAAATTGAGTATTTGAGATTAAGTAAATGCTATTACACATAGAATGAAAAAAACCGGGTGTTTTACATTTTGAAAATTATCTGAAAGCGTTTCTAGATTTAAAAAATAATGTTGCTAATGTTACTATTATTGGACAGAGCTGTCCAATGTGTCTCTTTAAAAATAGTAACGCTAGCAATAAAGTTTTAGTATCATATATTATCAGAGAGAGAGAGAGGAGAGAGATGTTTATGCCAAACACTATTTCCTGCTATTTATTGGCATATACTTAAATATCAAGTTAATAAATTTTTATTTTTTCCTTGATAAAATAATATCCATCATTAAAGATTTTGCTAATATTACTAATTTTGAACATATATTTTTGGAACTTTTTTCTCTCCAATAGCAGTAACATATTAGCAACTTGTTTTTATCTAGAAACAGTTTCCAGAACGCTTCTCAAAATTTAAATTACAATTTTCAGTGAAGTAATAACAAATATTTAAATATCAAATAACTCACTTTCTAATGTTCCTTTCTGATAAAACAATATCCATGATTAGAGTTTTGAGAACTCTTAGGGCACTTTACTGTGAAAAAATGCCCAATGGCATTGTGCATCAATGGTTAATACGTTTTGATATAAGGATTGACTTTGAGGGTCACTTGACATCATTATAGTAATCATTATAGTATTATTGATATCATACTGCGTACTCACACATGGTATTGTATATCAATGCTCTTATAAGATACTACAGTAGTCCGCGATCCTGATTTGTTACTAATGTGATACTTGGTAGTTACAAATATATTTGTACTTGTGGCGACGGCCTACTAATATAATGGCACAAGAAGTAGATACTTGGTACCGATAATAGGATTATAGCAATTTGATATCCACTTATTATTTATATCCTTTATAACAGCAAACCTTTATAGACATTAATTCATTTGTTTTCAAAATATAAATCATATTATTCCACCGGAGGGTAACATGTATTATAATGCCTACAATTTTTCATAATTTCGAAAAGATTTAACAACATCCAAACACAACGCACAAGAATTTGTGGTGCATTCTGCAATAATGCCCTTCTGTATATCATATCAAAGTTTACCGAAGTTAAGGGTCATTATTTTGCGAGTAATATGTTTTTGGAATATACGCCGGTAAAACAACACACATGATTTTTGTTTATCTTAACCTTTCCTTTGATCACTGCCAAATAACATTCCACTTCCAAACTAGCAGTGTAGAAAATAGATTGAATCCCAACCTCAAATGTGATATATTCTAAACTCAATTGTGATTCTACTTTCGCCTGTAGCTAATGTACGTTTCAAGTACGAAGGAATCCTTTAAAGCTTTTAGAAAACGACTTTCAGTCCTATTTGGATAACCTCAATCCGGGCATACCCTCAGAATGTATTGACTTAATAAGTATACATTACCAACATGACCAGTTTCGCTACAAGCAAGCATGTGTTTCAAATGTCGGTAAGGAGCTTATTCGGAATAGGTTGAAATCCTTGTTGTATTCGATCTTACTAACCTTATGAACACTGCGTAGTACCTACAAGAGTATACCGGTCCATCGTTTCGAGAAAGTAGAAACCTCCTGGATATCTACCGACAAAAGACTTTGCATGTGCAGACTCATTTCAATGTATATAATGTTAATGCTGACTCTAAATATGTTCACGGTAACTTATTTTTCTAAAAAATGTTAACATTTTAGTACAAAATCTATCTTCGCAAGCAAACCGTTATTGATATCAATCTAGCTGTAGTTTGTTTCTAAAGATACATACTGCAAAACAACGCAACTGTCAAACTCGGCATTGCCAAGAAAGATCTATAAATCTGCTTATGATGACTTCAATGTCTAGAGCCTAAAGGACAGATTTTTTGCTTTGGGGGACTGCTCAAAATATAATGGACGTTTCTCATTTGTACGAGTAAATATGATTCCAATAGGTATGCCGTCATAAGGTATTCTTTTTTTTGCTTGAAAATCATCATTATACTTAAAATTGATATTATTCCAGTCATTTGTTTTCCGAAGGAATCGTAGTTTTATTGATGTACTCTTTGCCTGATAGGCCATTAACCAAGCTAACCCTGATAACAAAACCGACGACGACTTTTGCCATGTTTGCATTGAAATAGCCCCCAAACGATGTAAGCCGATCATCCCGTTGCATTTATTAGCGGCATAGTGGGGATGTTCAATGGCATTTAGGTACTGAATATTCCTATTGCGCCGCTAAAGTGGGAATATTATTTGTTCTGGAAAAATATGGAAATACAATACAATATTCAACCGGGGTTTTAATAAGATTTATAAAACTTTAGTTAATTTCCAATCTTCTAAAACAAACAATCAATACTCGTTTCATAAAATCTACTTTTTTCGAATGAAGAGGATAAAAGGGTAAATATACGTTGCTATTACGATCCATCTGGAAGAACGTGAATGTTAACTTGAGATTATATAGCGCAGTTCCTTTCAGAACGTCCTTGATTCCTTTGGTGCGAAATTGCTAAAGTAAACGTGTCAAGAAAAGTATGAACCCCGCAACGGCTTCTAAAAGCCTATCATAACCATAAATCTAGTTATTAAACGCCAATCTACGTCAATTGAAGTCATATCGTATTATTTTTGCACATCCACATGTTCGGTCGCTTTGTGTCGGACAAAATAGAACAATTGTTTTAATCGGAAACACTACGAAGAGTTTTAATTCCAAGACTTTAACAATGGGGGAGAAAAGAACGTGCGAGGAAAAAAGAACGTTGTATTTGGAACGATTAACAAAACAAACCAGAACATACATTATTCAAGAAGTTTTGGCCACTTAAGGTTACGACTTAGGAATTAAATTCCTTTCAGTGATTCATCCGAAAGAGGCCAAAATATTTGAAATATGCAGGAAAGCTTAAATTCGAAGGCTAAGTCTGTAGAATTCTCATAATTACTCTTTTCAATGAAAATTGCCAGAAAAAGGAAAAACGACCTTGTTCATAATATGACTCTCCATCAATCGTTTTGTAGTAGGGTCCGCGGAACAGTAATGACTTCAACTATCCGATTTTGGTGCTTTTGGGTGCCTCTATCTTATCATTTGCAGGGATGTTAGGGTACCTGTACTTGTTACCGTCATGCAAAAAACTGATTTTTTATGATTTTTTCGATTTATGATTTAGCAAATCCACTATAGTCCTTTACCACTCACCAAATTATCAGTAGTGGTATGACAGCGACAACCTATGCTTGTAGCTTACATCGAACCTATTCCCCAACACCCTATTTAAACCTACATTTAAGTAAACCTTTTTTCTAAGATTTATGGTTTTACACATTTTTTATATCTGATCGTTCTCCTTCTCTTAGCTGATTAATGATTGATATTCCAATACTCGCGGGAAACCGTTGTACAGGTGGCTAATATATGTACTAATACATGTGACTTACTGTCCTGACTTATATTTCCGAAGGTGACAGTTGAACGGTTTATGTATATTGAAACTAACAACTAACCACCTTTCCGGGGTGTTTAAAAATCTGTGATATAAATCGTGCCAAAGTCATTAATTACAATATCAAGAAATCAAGTCCAAAGTATCGGTTTTGTATGATTTGTTCATAGACGTCTTCCACCTTTCGGATTAGCGACCATCTTGCGGGATTGGTCAAAGTCCATTCAACGTTTCTTGAGACTTTCTAAATCTTAAAGAACGACATGCATGTCGGATATGTATGCATAAAAGTATGGGGGTCACACTTTTGAATCTTCACAAGTACTTTGAGGTCGTGTATTAAATTGACTGAATGAGGAATACTACGGGAACTACACCTTTTGTTCTCTGGGTATGCATGAGTGAGGTGAAAGACCTCTATGAGGCAAAGTGTCTTTTCTTTAGCACACATGCCTAGGTATTATGTCATGTAACATACCATTTCAATCCTTCCCTTCGAAATGTAAGTCCAGGAAGGTTTTTACGCCACATTATTGACACAAATATCTTCCATCATCGGAGAATGCTTATTTAAAAAAAAATCGGTTCCGTTAAGCAAATTTAAATAGATTAAAAGAATAAAAAAAACAAGCTTTTTAAAAGGTAAAACGTAAATACCGTAACAATACTACCTGTCCAACGTTTTCATCACACCATTATTAAGTCAAATGCTATGTGACTGTTAACAACATACTAAACATATTTTTCTATGTCAAATAGCAATTTCTATTTTCATGGTACCATTACCTGACTCTTTTCATGTAAGTTATGTTATTTTAACCCGTGTTTCGAGGCCAAACCCGGTAGAGGTAAATCCACCCGTGTTTATTACTATCATGTTACTGAGGAAATAATGCGGTTCAAGGCGGTAAGTGTAACCTGAAACTAATATTGCTTTGCAGTGTTGTTGACGATACTTGGTATACATTTCATGTCTATCCCGACGCCTGTGGAAACTAGGCTGATTCACGGATAATGAATTTTGTAACTTGAAAATAAGTGTGGCTTTTATTTCATTGAAATCAGATTCTTCGCTCAGAAATGATGTTAATGAACTATAATTGTTTCAAAAGTAACGAAGAAATATACAACCATAGCGCCATTTTTAACAATCCGCGCTTTATATTAAAACACACACACAGCTTCAATTAGTAAAATGGTTATTTCTTATATCAAAATTGAAGTTCCTAAATTCGCAATAGTTTCCTCATTTCGAATAGAATTTACGGCAAATTTTGGGCCTCTCATTGATCATTACTTTATATATGTATTATTTTGATTAGTTCGCTCCTTAGGACACGCATTAGCCTTAATAAAATGTCAAATGGCTGTGTGGAGACATTTTATACTCATAAAAACAATAAAATTACTGCACTCATTTTCACGATTTCAGTACAAGGCTAGAGTATTTCAAGTTTTCTAAGTTCTGTAAATAATCGATTACACAAATTATCAAATGTAATTATCAATTTTTGGAGACTCAACAAAAATATATTAAATCTCTAAGGGGAGGGTTCATTATTTACGCCAGGGGGGGGAATGGAGGATATAAGGGAAGCATACAAAAAAAATAAACAAGATGGAACATGAACATTTATCAAGGAGAGAGAGGGGAAGATGATCTGTATTATTGTGAAAAATTCATAAAACAGGGGGAAAATTTTTGAACGGAAGCAAAGGGGAAGGTAGAATTTTTCGCCAGCCACTCCCTGCCGTAAATTGACCGCTCCCTAACCACGAATGTACTTCAATGAGAACTATAACCTTCTTTGCATGTTGAATTGGGTTATGGCACACAGATGCATTTGGACTAAGATTGTGAGGAATTTTGAGTTGGGGACAGTAGAAAGCTGAAATTTTGTATAAGAAAAGCAAAAATGTGTCATATATGTGTCATACAAAAGCTTCTTGATGGGAAGTCTTAGTAATTAATTTTTGAACAGAAGAGAGGTTTATACAGGGGTGAATATTGAAAATGCGCAAATTGTGTTTAAAAATATGGCAAGCCGTTTGGTCAACGTTAGTGTTGTTGGTGTATACCATTCGTGTTTGTCATGTTGTCTTGTTTGTCCTCTCCCAATGATTTAAAAACTGAATTAGTTTGCATAATTGTGGCGAATTAAGGGTTAATAGCATGTCAAGGTTATTTTGGGGGAGGTCAACATTTAAAATATTCGTTTTCTTATCGCTATTGCACATAACCCGATCATTTTTGCTTGCAAGGAATCTATGACACTTAAAGAATATTAAAGGAATACATATGAGGAAAAGGTCAGTAGTATCATCGCCCTTTTAAAAAGAATACAGTGGTTATCATAGGTGGAATCAATGTTCGTTTTGGTATGACAGGCGAAAAATTTGGTTTATCAAAATCAAAACAGTCTGAAAATCAGAGTGACTTGAACCATTATAAGCTCTATAGTATTAAAAACTGAAAGAGGTAGCAAGCGTAAATCAATGTAATCCTTGTGACATATATAAATAAAGTAAGTTGGATATGCTTTTGCACAATTGGAATCTTATAAAGTAGACCCATGTTATAAACCTTGACGCCTCTAAAAACCATCCATGTCTTTTTTTGTCAAGAAGATCAGGACATTGATATTTGTGTATACATATTTCCGTCCGGCGCAAAACATTTTGTGTAATAGACCAGAGCATCAATGATGCAGTGCCTATAATATGAATTGCCATTCAAGAAACAGCTTTTTTGGCGTCTACATTATATACCAGAGTATTAATACATCTGAGCTGAACTTAAGCCAAAAAAATGTTGGTTTTTAGATGTATGATTTTTTACAAATGCGCTGTGATCATTGCATTTAAATGGTTTACTTCAGTGCCAACTATTTAACTAATAATACGTGAAATCCCCACAAAATACTGCACACTACATCTGAGACTTAATTTCTTTTCTTTTTTTACATTCATTTTCACTTGATATGGACTTCATCAATCTCTTATTTTGTTCCATTATTCTCGTCCTTCACTTTGCCTGTCGTTTCACTTTCAAAAAACAAATTTGGCAAATGCCTAAGCAGGCTCCAAAATAACCTGGTAGACCTAAGGCAATTTGCTTAGTGCCCCTACCATTTGCCTTGTGTAAGGGATGTGACCTAACGGGTAATGGGACGTTCCGGGTTATCGTTATGATTTTCGGGCGAGTTACCGGGTACCAGAAACTCCTGAGTGCAAAATTACGGCACGTTTAGAAGAAGAAAAAAAATCTCCATGACAATAAATACCTTCAAATATTTCATGTTTTTGAAGTTACAGCGATGAAAAAACACTGTCGTTGTTGTATTCATAAGAAGAACTATTTATTTACACAAATCGTGTACTTTTATTTAACTTTATTCATCCTAAACGCCATTCACAACGTAAAAACCGATCGTGGAACACGCCGGTCATCTGAACAAATCGGCTGAGAATGACGTAAACACAGCCCATAGTACAGCTATTACCACTTAACGAGCAGACCTAAACAACCACGCGTGTGAATGGAATTTCCATAAGGGAGTGTGGAGGCATCAAGAAAATATGCACTGTGCTGTAGCCTAGGTAATGCTGTATTGCGATTTGCGGTTAATACACCGGCAACACCTTTCCCATCAAGCGATAAATATCAACGTTTGCATCAAAATTCTGGGTTATTAAATTATGGATATATGTTGTCATTCGGATGTAATATTGTTTGTGAGGACTCGTGAGTGTAAAAGAAAGGTTAAAATTTAAACTTCTATTTTTTTAAAGTGATGTTCGGGAAAACACGCTCGATAATTCTGTCTCGGGTAAGACGTAAACGGGCGGGGGGTAAAAACCCCCCCCCGGGGGGGGTCCCGGAATATGCACAGCCCTACCTTGTTGCCCTAAAAAAAATGCTAATTCTTTAACAGTAATGCCTTGGGGCCCTTTTAAAATTGAGCAAAATTGCCTGCCCGCCCTATTTTATTTGGAGCCTGCCATAAGACTATGATAATATTGGTGTAAGAGCACTCATCATGTGATAGATCAACCAAATTATTCTACAATTCCCAATACCAAGGCAGAAATCATCAAGTGCTAGCTGCTTGTGGACAGGGAATGCCATGGTTAAAAAGTCAGTGTTTTATGTGTTAAAAGGGAATCTGTCATCCTCGGCAGAATTTGGAGATAGCGATATATTGTAAATGTAGTCAACAAAGGCACTGTGATGGTAATTAAACAATTAACAAAAAACGTCATATTAACAATGCAAACAAGTTTTAAAAGATGGAGTTCTTAGTAACAAAAAATTAGTGGTTCATTTTTGACTTATCGCAACGGGGAAACAAAATTGTTTGAAAAAGATATAATGAAACCTGGAAAGGGTGATCACTTTATTAAAATACACAGTAAATGAAAGCGCCCACCCAATACTTGCATGCAAGGCCCCATTTGTGGCCTATCCAATGCTGGCATCACATGACATTATGAGGTGAAATGTCTCAAAACTGGTTGCATTGTGGGATGAACGCAATACACTCTGAGATAGTGTGTTTGTAAGGCCAATTATAATGATTGGAGAGTGAGAGGAATTTGGCTGTTTCAGTGTTAACTCAGTGCAAGGCCTTAAAGGGCTAAACATGTTGCTTTATTGTAATCATTAAGTTGCACTTCAAAAACCATGCTAATGATTTAAAATACAGAGCTGGCCATTCAAGGACATGTTCTATCCATTATAAAGTTTGCCCTGGGTTGCAAGCAAAACATATTTTTAGTTCAGTCAACTTTGGTAATGTGAGAAAAAGTGGGATTGATGTGCAGTGGAAAAATCCTTATTGATTTGGAAAAGAACTGTCCATAAATAAAATAGCAAACAAAATGAAAACTGCTAATAAGATAATAGCCTGATAGTGGACTATCATGTAGGTCTAATGCATGTTATATATGTAAGTGTTGAAAAGACTTTATTTAAAATAAACAATCTTAAGAAAAACTTTTAACAAATTTGGTTAAACTTTTTATTATCAATAAAAGTTCTTCACATTAAAAAATCAAAACTGAATTGTATTTAAAATTTATGTACTTGTGAGTGCATAGGCCTAAATTCGAATATTTTGACTTGTTTGAGACAGATATTTCATGTAAAAGTAAGCTTTGAGGTAAGCATTTGTAAGCAGTTATAATATAGCCTACTTGATTTTTTCAAAACAATGCATGCTCAGAAACAGGAAATAATAAACCTCACCATACTTTTGTTGATGTTAATAAAACAGCTCTCAATAGAATAATTTTCCTCTAAAATGCAATATTCCACACGAAGTACTTCAGATGTTGATGTACTCTATTTAATTAATCTTTGGTTTTATAAACTTTCTTTGTTCAAAATCTGTAACTTGTTATCTTTTAATTCCGTAAAACACTGCAAAGAGTAACATGTCAGGACAAAGTTGGGTTTTTAACCTAAATAAAAACATTCACACAATACAATTTCCAGATAAGTGTAAAAATGAAATAGGTAGAAAATTATGATTAAGACCAAATTAACTATAGTGTGCTGAAAAGACAAATGACTATCAGATTAAATTATTTAGTCATTTGTCTTTACACTAATATTTAATTGCCACATTAAATAAGAAACAAATTTAAAAAGGCTAAGGACCCTGATCATTAGTTTGTGACCCCCCCCCAAATCCTATATACCGAGGCTTCAATAATTGTATTACATGACAAAAAGTATTGTTAGCTAATAGATCCCACAAATAGGTCCTACGAAGATAGATGAAAATGGCTTGACACATAACCACTGTATATAGTTGCAAGCATAAAGTTGCAATGAAACAAAAGTATGGTTAGTGAAAACCAAAAAATTGTATACTAATATGAGCTAGCACTGAATGTCCATCAAGGACATATTGGAGAGTGCATTGAACAGTTGATAAGACGTAACTGTCATATGTTGTCATCCAGATAGATATGAAATTTACTGCCAAGAAGTTATCATACTAGGCTGCAAATGCATTGCCTCTCTAGTCCAGCATTGATAATGCATGGTTTCAACTTTCACACACCCATGCAAGCTTACATTGTAGGACAACGACCAATTCCATAATCTTGCTACCAACAAAATTTCATGTCAAAAACACAAAAGGCCGAACAAAATGCCCAAACGAAAACATCTGCTCAGAATTTTCAAAAATCCACAACATAAACTTTCGATAAATGTCATACTTGCCTACCTGCGGAGTTTCAAAAGAAATTGGACAGACAGTGAGGAGACTAGTAATGATATATATTGGGTTTTTTCTTACTCTAATTTGCTACGTGAGGACAATAGCCTATATATTATAGGCTAAAAAACAACTTTCCAAACTCCCCTAGGAAGTAGACTTAAATTGGGCCGGTTTTGATTAAAGGGATTAGCAGCGATTTGCTAATCCGAAACACTCGAAAAAATCATTCAAAATTATATTTTATAATTTTGTACTGGCATGGATAGGCGAACCAGAACCTGCAAGTGGTTGGCTGAAATAGTGTATTAAAGACAAGGCAGTAGAGTAAGTATTTTATCTGATTGCTGTAATTTCATCGTGCGTATTCACTAATTCCTTTTTGCGCTAAAAAGGGGATATCACCCGATTTGCAGCGTGAAGTGTGCACCATACTCAATACAGTTTGACCTTAAACACAAACATTATTTGATCTTTGTTTATTCTGTCCTGGTGTAAACCACAATCAGCGTTTAGTGCAGATTCGAGACCGCGTCGCTGTAGGGCTATTGCGGGAGAAGTTAGATAAATTTCCTCAATATTTCCATTTTCAATATTTGTTAGTTGTTTCTACATTTTTAAAGCAGTTATATGGAATTGTACACACTTATCCAGATTTATACAGTTAAAAAACGCATTTCCACAATTTTTTCGATCTCTCGCATTATCGCTGATAATCCCTTTACTTTAAGCACTAAAAGCGGTTTTAGAATACCACAATAAGCACATAGGAAGGCCTCTAGTCAAGTCGAAAGCCAGTTGGTCATTCCAGCCCTTTTCGCTTCATTTTAAATCGAAAGATCTTCGTTTAATGCTGAAATTTACATGCCACTACCCGATAGCAAGACACATTGGGCCATGTCGGCAGGCAATCATTGGATCGGTCGCGGTCGGCAAGCCAACGTCGGACACATTGGGGCGACGTTGATTTACATGTAAACTTCGTTGGCAATACAACGTGGCCCAACCTTGCCAGACTACAACATTGGGTTCAATGTCGGCACAATCATCGGCCCGATCGGTCCGCGGTCGGAAGCACCCGTCGGACCAACGTTGGGGTGACATTGACTTTACATGTAAAACGTTGATTGCATACCAACGCGGCCCAACCTGGCCCAATATTGTGAATATGGGGCGTGGGTCTTGGTGAATTCAATCTATTCCTATGAGTTATTGATTATTAACATTTTATTCTTCTCCTGAGCTGCTCTATGAAGTTTTCTTAATTAATGGACGCGATTGATTCTATTTAACACAAAACATGATGTTTATGGCGTCAAACGCGAAAAATGAGAGTATTGTCATGTTTTCCTTGATAAACACCACAGAATTAACACTTTGTTTTCCACTCTAACACTTTTCACATTGTCATTTCTTTAACTTCAACCGTGAGGTTGATAAGACAACATTTCTCCCTACATTATTAAAAAGTAGGGATGAAATGCTCAATTGACCACTCCCCTCCCTCCATGATTAAAAAATAAGAAAATAAACTGTCGTAAATATAAGTATGTACAGGTTGGCAAGAAATTAGTACCGTTGGATCGACCTTGCCCGATATTGGCCCAATGGATTTTTTTTCATGGGTTGGCGCACATTGGTACTATTTGGCCCAATGACAATGTTGGTCCAACGTTGGCCCATTGGACAAACGTCGGGCCAATGTCGTTGGCCAACATTGGCCCCAATGCCGAGACTGTCATTGGATAGACATGGCCAACATGTATTGTTATCGGGGTAGTACCACTGAAAACCTTTAGGCAGTCCCTAGCATAAATAAGAAGGTCATATAACAGTTGGAAAGATTTACGGGGAAATTGACACAACTCTGATGTGTATTTTCCTGAGTTTCATTTGTGAAGCCTAAGCCATTGGAATAACACACTCCGGAGTGGTTAAAAACTAATATGGTACTAAAATATGGAGGGTATTTTGGTAAAAAAAAGATGGGAGGCGTCAACTTGGCGTGGTTGATCGAGAGATCATTCCCTCATTTTTTTGGTTCGTATATATACCGGATTCCCCCGGGATTGACGTCTATGAAGTATGATTTTTAGGTTGTTTGGAAGACGAATCTGGCCTAGTTAACCTGTGCAAGGCCCCATGATTTATTTGAAATGGTGATTTGTAAAGTCCACTATTCTTAAAGGGACATATGGAATGAAAAACAAAATTGACATAATAAAAGGAACCCATAAATGAAATCACTTGAAAACAAATTGGATGTTTACATTTGTAAAACAGTAAAAACAGAAAAAAAATAAAAAAATTAAGGGGGGGGGGGGGGTGGGGGGGTGGCAGTTTGTGGCAATTTTGGAACAGAAAAGCAAGATGATTCACATCCATACAGAATTTACAGTGTTCTAGCATGTTTTGCGACACAAGTTCAAAAAAATAGACCGGGATTCAGGCATTGTTACTTTAGGCTTGTAGTAGAATGATCTGGCAACGTGAAAGAGGATTAGCCGGATTACCACCAATACAATAGCAATGGTCTGTGAACTGATGACAACATGCCTTTCAAATTTCAAAGTTTGGTAGTAATGCTGGCAGGAATGTCAGAATCCTTGTTCCAAAGAATTGCCACAAACTGCCACCTCTTCCCCCGGACTGTCTGGTTTACTGTTTTTACAGAATGTAAACATCCAAAATTGTGGAAGTTGATTTCATTATAGGTCCTTTTTCATTATGTCAATTGTTTAATGACCATTAGGCCTTTTTAAAATGTGTGGTGATAATAATTGATCAACGGTCTTTATGCGAGGACACTGAGAAAAAAAATGTCACTGGAAGTAAATTATAAACTACGTGGATTTTTTAGTATTTGAGTCTAGAGTAAATATTACAGCGTGTGTCGGATTTTGCCACACGTGTTAAGCTGCTATTGCATTAAGAAACAATTCTGGCCAGGTGAAAAAAAACAATCGTACGGCACATTTTAATGGAATAATAGTCGTGTCATAAAAAACCCCGTCAAAATGAGATACGATATAATATGGTTACAGCTATAATTATGATCCTCAGTTATTTAGGTCTAAAAGAATAATTCAATGACAGGCGCAGTGGAAAACATCGTTAAATATTGATAACACCGTATCTTCAATGCGTCCAATTTTAGATCATCTGGTTTAATACCCAGTCAGTGTCAATAATATAGATATTTGATATGCAGGGTCATGGTATAACATTCGTACTTTATCGTATGCACAGGCGTTTATATTTAAGTGCATATCAACTTATTTAATTACAAATTTCTCTATTCTCTTTATTTTTTTTTTTTTTTTTTTTTTTTTTTTTTTTTAGTTCTAATTTACATCTTTATTATGCTTTCTTTACGGTTATATACCTGGAAAGTTTCACCAATTACTTTTAAAAATCTTTACTTCATTTTAGAATTCGTGCGGTGCGATCTGCAGCTGCTTCAGCCAAAAATAGACCCAAATGTTGAACAATATGTTTACGGTCATAACCTAAAAATTTGGATACCTACATACATACATTTAGGGAACTGGGATATATAATTTTGTAATTATTGACCAAATTTGACCAAAGTATCTCCGAATGGTGTGAAAGTTTCATTTTTAGACGTATTCACGCTTGCGTTAAGGGTGATTTTTCATTAAGCGCATTTCCATAGAAGGAAGAGCTCATGTCCACATCGAAAGATTTATGTGGCATTTTCACCCATTCAAGTAGGTCGGATTCTAATTTATGGTAATATTGGAACGGAATTTAAAACTAGACGGTACTTGTTTTTTTGCTAACGGACAAGCACACGAACGTGAAATCTCATAGACACTGGAATCCGACACCGAGGTCAGCGCATTTATCCAATTATATACGCACACATCGACGTCAATGAGTAAGAGACTCATCGTTAAACCCAAAAATATTACGCTTTTTCACTACATAACATTTTTATGACATTTTTATTGCTTTTTTGAAGAGGAAAAAAGTTCGAAAATTCTTTCTCCACAAATATTCCAATAACTGCATGCTGCATCCGAGCATGCATGAACAGAACATAACACCTCTGCTTAGGTGGTACGGCTATGGCAAGCTATTATGGTCCCAAAACATATTGTGGCAACGCGTTTTGCTTTCTTAGCGACGCGTTTCTTATCTAACCATCAAACAAGTGAAAAAGCCGCGTTGCTTTCAGAAGAACTTCAAGAACGCTGATTTTCACTTTCCTGATTGGATGGCTAAGCAACGTGTTACCTTTTCACTTTTTTGATTGGGTTGCTAAGCCAACGCCTTGTTTTTTCATAGCAACGCGTTCTTTTTTCACTTTTGTGATTGGTAGCCTAGCAACGCGTTATTTTCTGAAAGCAACGCGTTGTTGACAATAGGTTATAACTTTGTTTTAGCTTGCCAAAACGTCCTTCACGGGACTCAGTGTGCAAGGAATTGGCCATACACATAATTACCACATTCAATACGGAATAACCCCAAACTTCGGTTCTAACCTCGTCTTCATGGCCAAATTTCCATTCCATTGAAAATGTGTTTCACACGATTTGGAACTCCACAACTCATCTTACCCTTACAGAGACATGGCCCATTGAAAAAAAGACGCCCTCAATAGTTTTCAAAATTGACATTTTTTGGCTGGTTGTAAAGCTTTTATATACTTAGCCATCACCTGAAATTATGACCCCGGCATTTTATTCAGTAGGACGACGGAAAATCTTTTTTTAATACAAGAACCACATGCCGGCGATGATTCCCACGCATTTAACTGTTTGACGGTCCGTGACCTTTGTGGTTATGATATCAATGAGTTCGAATTTATGATAATCATGTAATAGATACATTTGGTGATTAAAGTTACGGCAACTAAATTTAGTCTAGCAAATTACCTGGATGTCCTGGATGTCTTTAGCCTCTTATTAATTCCACTAGATTGGTTTTGGAGCATGTTATTTTACGCGTATTTTCCATTGGCCTACCCTATCATTTGCGATCAAATTGAAAAATTTGATGTTTTGTAAAAAAAGTGCCATGCCGCTTTAAGGGAAATTTCAAGTGTTTTATTCTAGATATCCTTCTCTCACGTTGATACAAATCAATTCCAATTTTTGTTGTTTGAACTTTGAAAAGAGTGATACCGAAATGGGGAATGTTATAGATTTTGATCATTTCTTTTAAAATTATGAAATTCATCACAATCTAGCCATTGTATTTAGATTCCCTGCATTGTTTTCCTTCTAAAAATGGTATTTTTTTGGCCAAATCCGATTGGCCATGTTATATAGAACCGTTTTCAACCATCGTACAACGCCCCCTTAATAGAATAACCTAATAACACACGTAAGGGATACTCACGATTTTATAGTCGACAGTCAGAACCGCATCAATCAAAGACTTCGTTAATTAACACTATAAACATCAGCCGCAGCTGCTGACCGCGTTTTTGTTTAATATACCACTACACAATTATGGTAACAATGACTACCCTCGGTTTAAAATATTTCGTTTTTTTCTACGACCGTGTCCATATTCATGAAGGAATCTGAATTATACCCATGCATTTCAACAAAATATTAACAATCAGAATCATTTGTATGAAGCAGAACACGTTAGTCGAACAAGTCCCTAAGCTACAACCCCAGCGTCATTTAAAATCGATGTTCTGTCCTTTTTTTTCATCTTTTTCTCAAATAAATGTTTATTCAGTGTGTAAATGCCCTCCCCGCCAGCTTGAAACTGCGCCCATTCACTCCTATGCAATTCTTTTCCATTATTCATGAATGGTGGTCATATTACTGAAATGGATATTTGTATTAGATTGGTCTTTCCTGCACTTTACAAATGATAACATTGCGTTTTTAATGTTTAAATATCACGATTATATAGTTCTTTTGTAATTCCATCACCCCCAACAATAAAACAATCCTATCAAAATCTCAATAAAGTTGGCGCCACAATGTTTTCGTAAACTCTCAACATATATACACAAAGGTAATTCGTGGAATGAAACATTGGTTCCAGCTTCAAAGTGACGGGGTTAACAAGCAAAGTAATATCACGGCCATACAGTTATTTGATTTCAGTTGAAGTACCTTTTTTTTATTCATGGATATCAAAAAGATCGTTGACCAAATTCAAATGTTCGATTCATATAAGTGTAGAGCTGTCAAAAGTGAATTGAGTCCGTGTTCTTGTCTCATCCTTGCAACATAGAACGATTTTCAATTGTTGAGAGATCAATTTTAAAGCGAACTCTCGCAAATTGAAAGGTGGCAACATCGTTTATGCCGTAAAACCAATGTGAACACTTCATCGGGGTATATACAAGGCCGATGGGTTGATTATGTACAATTAAAAGCTTCCTGAACATTAAAATGCTGCAACGAAAGATTTACCATATCAGGTGTTCCTCAAAAAAAATTAAAATCCTTGATTTTTGCACATATTCCCCTCTGAAAGAGTTAAGCCTGAGAATTAATTTGTTTGGCGGAAAAAAAATTAATTTTCTAATTTTTTAAAAAAAGTTTTAGCATAGGCTTTACTAATCCTTTATATTGAAACATGGCAAATCCAAAATCACCTTTTTTCCACTTTTTTTGTTTTTTTAATTCAATAAATTTTACAAGGTAAAAATCTATTGGATGTCGACATATATGTAAATCAATGATATGAATATGGATACCTTGAATCTCTCGTTGCTCCTTTAAACTGTATGTTCAAAGAAAACAGGCGGAATACTACTAACAAGTATGAACTGAATATCGATTGCATGGTTTGCAGTTAAGACATCACAGTAAAGGCGGTCTTTAGGAACCTGCCTCCTATATGACGAGTCTTGTGATCTGATATAAGGTCTGACAAGTACAATAATAACAAGCTTTTTCACTATACGGTAAATTTATAAGTTGTACCTGAGCCTTTTAAAATAGGGAGTTGCCTCATCAGGTCTAATATGCACCCGTCTACTAACACACAAGGACACTGACATGCCGAATCCCTCCATATACCCTATTTATAGTCCATTTTTTCTTTATTCTATAATCAACAATCAAGCAAATCACAATACCATGGTGACTATGGACGGGAGGAGACCAAAAGGCAGATGGGCCTCACCAAAAGAAGGTTAACTTAAATCACAATACATTAAAACAAGTAATCAACAAAGCTATAACAAGCACACCAGACGATACACTGCTCTAAAAGAAAACATTCATAAATTTTAATTTTACATTAAATTCAAAAGACAGATGTACGCGAAAACATCATTATAAAAAATGACCAAAGTTTTTACTTCTATTGCTTTTGAAGTGCTTAACCGAATTCCTTTATATAGTTGGTTTATATTATTCCGAAGAGTAATCGGTTCAGATGTTCTGACCGTTTTATCAGAGAAATACTTTTTATTCTTAACGTATAATTGCCAAATTTCTTGAGTGGTAGTTATGTATCCCAGGTATTTGGTGAAATAACCCCCTTAAATGCATCTGGTAATTTGCCAGTAGAATATTTATACATAAAAACTCCCAAATTCTAGTTGGTACGTATCAAAAACATTCAAATTATTTCAAATATTAAAATGAGAAAATAATGGAATTAAGTGACTTCTGTAATCGATATTTGATGCTGTTCTCACAGCCCATTTTTGAAGCTTAAGTATTTTATCTAAATACATTTACATGTGTCTCTCACGCTAATATGCCGAAATTTACATAAGGTAATATGAGCATGCAAATGTGTATGAAGGATACGTTTAGGAATATAATGTTTAAGTTTGTTTAGTAGACCACAGTTTCTTGAAATGATTTAAGTTAAGCCATCAAAATGATATTTCCAAATAAGATTTTTGTCAATTGCTACCCCCAGAAATTTGGTTTTGTTTACATGTTCTAGGTTTGTATCAGCCAACATAAGATTGACTGATGTGTTCTCTGTTATTTTATTCATATACTTGGATATTCAGTGTACGGTACCTAATACCATAATTAGTAAAATTACTAGCATTAACTGATAGCTTATTTGCTCTAAACCGATTATTTACTTCTTTAAGCTCCTTCTTTATTAAATCTACTTTGGATTGAGTAAACAATACAGTGGTATCATCCGTAAATAAAATTAATTTTTAATATGGGTGATATTTTAGTTATATCTTCAATATATAATATGAATAATAAAGGGCCTAATATCCCTAACGTCCCTAGAGCAAAAAATTAAAAGCTAGCATTATTTTTTTTAAATTTAGGGCCATTTTCCCCTTAACCAAGGCAGGGGTCCGCTCCGTGATTTTTTTAAATGCAGTTATGGGACGTTAGGGATATAGACGCCTGTGGAACTCCACATTTTATTTCTTTAAGGTTAGACTTATGAGAATTGTAGTATACGTATTGTTTTCTATTATTCAAGTAATTTTTGAACCACTGCAGTATAACACCTCTAACACCTCGTAATTTTCTAACTTATAAGGTAATATGCTGTCGTCGATTGTGTCAAAGGCCTTTAACAAGTCCAAAAATATTCCCTTTGTGGACTCATTTTGTTCAACGGCATAACTAATTGTCTATTAATTCTATTATCACTATGTATATACGTAGAATGGTTAGGACGAAACCCAAACTGCCTTTGATTAAGAAGATTATATTTATATACATTTGTCAAATAATAATCTTTCAAGGATTTTAGAAAAACATGGCAATATCGAGGCTTGTCAGTAATTTAAGAATATTTCTGCATCTTCTTTCTTATATATCCCTACCGTCCCTTAACTGCATTTAAATGCACTTTTGAAAGAAATCACGGAGCGGACCCATGCCTTGTTTCAGGGGAACATTTTCCTAGATCTAACAAGAAAGATAGCGCTAACTCCCTTTTTTTGCGGGTGATCGTCAGATTTTCCTCTAGGGACATTACGGATATAGGAACTACCTTTGTAGCTTTGAGACTTTCAAGTACGCTGCCGTTGATATTGATAAATTGAAAATCATGGTCAGTGATCCATCAATCTCACTGAATATTCTTTTTACAAAATAATTACAAATGTCATCAGTGCCAGGATTTTTATTTTGATTAAATTTTTGACTATCTTAATTATGTCGTTTTCTACAATTGAGGTCATATAAGCATTTCTTTGGAGAGGTTCGTTAAGGTAATCAAAGTAATTTTTACTAATATGCTGAATGTTTGAAGCAAGTTTTGGGTCTATACATGTATTAACAAAATATTTACGATTTCTTTGGGATCATCTATCGTATCACCTGCATCATATTTTAATAGAGTTTGTTGAGTTCTACTTTTTCCACGGCCTATTATAGCGTTTATTGCTCGCCACGTTTGTTTAATATTGTTTTTAGTAGCATTGAATTTCTGGAAAAAGTAATCACGTTCACTTCTGCGAATCAGGGTATGCAATTTATTTCTGTAAGTTTTAAAGGTTTGCAATTGCTGTTGGTTTGGACATTGTTTGTATTCTTCATAATAATTTATTCTTTTTGTTAATACACTTTAGGAGTCCTTGGTGGATCCTTCCTCCTGTTATTACTACATTTCTCTAGTGGTTTGCACTCGTTATACACATCAATAAACGTTTCCAAAAATACGTTATAATCACGATTATCACCAGTATTATCAAGCACATCATGCCAACTGCCTTTGGACAACCATTCTTTTAAATAGAAGATATTTCCATCACTGAAATTCCTTTTATACATACATTCCTTAGTATTTACTGATTTGTTACTAAATCCTCAATTTGACATCAAAATGGTTGGGAAATGATCAGCGATATCTGTAACTAAAATTGAAGAATGGCATTATAACCATTTGTCAATATATTATTGTTAATATATAGTTGCACTACTTTCAGTAATTCTTGTTGGTTATAAATGCGTGTGCTTAAATTAGATCTAAATAGTCGTGAATAGGTTTATGGATATCATCTTTTTAAGAGATCGCCCATTATGTAACATATTTTTTCTTCACTTATTTTTCGAAAAACGGGCTCTATATTATTTATGACGTTGTCGATTGGCATATGTGCCCTATATATTACGCCTGCTATTACATATCTAGATCTCTCAACATAGCAATTACTATGCATCCTCTATGTCAAAACTTCTTGCCTAGAGTTGAAAAGGACATTATAAGCTTCAAAATGATACCAAACTTCAAAGTATGAATTGTTCCATATTTGAGATACCAAAATATTATCTGAATGCATTTTTACATTTTAAGTATTTTAGTTTTATTTGGAAGAAATGCCCAGGCTTTCTATGGATCCCAAATGATTAATGGTTAAATATCATCTTCTCATATTTTTCAAAATGTACATCTGTCTTGTTAAGTTGTTCATTGATAAAACCAGAATTGTTTTAACTGTCAGAAATTATTTTTGTTTTCAGAAGGTAAAAGCTTGTCGCAATTCGAGCATACCCATTCGTATGGATCTAGCAGTAAAAGTTCATTCCGTTTTAGATTCGAGAATATCTAATGAAAGAAGTATCAGCAATTTTTACAAGATATTATGGCATTGTCTTATTTTGGGCAGCATGAGACATACACCACAGCTTTTTTCTGACATAAGAATACAAGGAATGAATAACTGAAACATACACAAATATATACACACAGGTAAAACACTTTGAAGAATTATACACAATACAATATACAATAGTCTCAACAAAAATCACTTGATATCAGAAACGTTATTTTTGATGGCTTATAGTAATCGTAACCTTGGCAAATTAAACAATAGGTAGATTAAACTGTAATGTTATGATATTCAAGGAAAATTTCTCGGTTCTTCAGCAATAAATGTAAGGTATACTGGCTTTTTTCTCCGTAATGCTGTATCTATTTTTAAACTAATAGGGACTATCCGACTGTCAATTGCAACCTTAGGAAGTGTCAGTTTCTGTTTAGTTTTAATCCATCTTGGATGGAAAACAAACGGAGAAGCGATATTCAATCCGATTACGGTCACCACCGAAAGGTTATCGCTTTGCACGTGGACGGGCATCCATGCGTTGATTTTGAGGGGGTTTTCGCCACAAGACCCAAGACTAACTACGAACTTCTTAAGTTAGTCTAATGTTTTAAATAGCGTGTTAAAATAAATAAATAGCCAAATAAAATAAAATCGGTTACGTTATTGCAATTAAGACCCCCCCCCCCTCCCCTGCGGAAATTGAGCCGTGGCGGCAATTTATTGTGTAGTGTCGTTTCGCGTAAGGAGATAGTATTACTATGAGATTGCAGTGATTTGAGTCCCATGTGATTTTGTTTACTATCACATGGCTGTGAAAATAAAACGGGTGATATCAACTGATATAAAACAAATATTGAATGCCTATATTCGTGTACTAGTAAAATACAAACAAATCATTCGGTCAAATTTTTACTGTTCCATTTCATCACTCTGACTCACGGCTTTCGTTCGTCTATGAAAGGAAAAGTTAAAATTTGACCTCATGATATAATTTTACTTCACACTACTTAGGCATTCAATAGTTGTATAATAATTCCCTAAATGCTCTTTATGTCGATGGCGCGCAGGGGGTTTTCCTTGTTTCCAGTTGTGTAGTCAGGCTTGGTCCAGTTATTTCATACAAACATAACGTGATAACACTATAAAAGTAAGCGACTGTAGTGGGGAGGTAAATATTATATCATAGAAACGACCAATTTAAATATTTGACAGACAACCGTAAGATGAAAATGCAAAAAATGGGGATTTTTTACAGGGGTCAAAAGGTTGTAAAACATGTCTATTGATTTTTTGAAACCTACACCAATATTCATATGGCATGAGGATTAAAAAAAACAGTATAGTTTACCTTTGGTCATTATTCCTCCGGTCATTTATTTTCAGGACTATAGGTCTAGCGGTTCAAGGTAATCCCATGGGGGTAATTCTTTTAGAGGGTTTGGGGCTTTCCGATGATGCCGGAGTTAGTCTCAAATTGTGGTATGGGCATATCCGATAACAGAAAATGCGCATTTTCTCTACATTTCACATTAAATACCATGTATTAATGACCCCATAGTAAGGCGAACCTGTACATCTTGACTATATTACGTGACCAACGGTGAACTAAGTTGCAAGTATTATATTTTCTGGTACTTTGGGACTATATGAAGGCATTTGGGACCATTGTTGAAAGAATCGAGAAATCTGAAAATGTTACCCCAGGATGGACTTGAACCTTTATTGCCTATATTAACTATTAAAGTATAATCCACATATAGGGCAATAACTAGACTTTAGGATACATTTTGGTCATATCCTTAGAATATGACCAAAATGTTTGTCATTTCGGTAATTATACGTACTTTTATCTTCTCCTGCCTTGCTTCCATGAAAAAATGCAATGTTCCTCGCTGGCATATACTTCTATACTTTTGGTATACTATTTCATCATTTTAGGTTTAAACAACACCAGAAAGGCTTCGGTTGATGTTACTTTGAGGTCAAAGTTTAATTCATGGGTACACTAGCTTACTGAGTTAAATATAGATTACGGTATAAAAGTTTGCGGCTGGGAATACCCCTTTAATATGCAATGACTATCTATTCACACTGACTTGGCCTTGCTAGAAATGATCCTTTGAATTTTGTTAAACCAAAAGCTATTTCAAAAATGTTTTCTTCATAAATATATCAAACAAACATACGCTAAACTACTCTATGCGCTTCGAATTAGCTGCAAAAGGTTCAAGCTAGAAATGATGTGACACTCCGCAAAACATGCTGCAAACGATCCGAAATTTATTAGAAGCACCTCGTTGACAATTTCCTATTGTTGTAGGTTTGTGTGCTGTCGCAGTCAGATGTGTACATTAAGTGTTTTCATTGCGGCTGGAATTTCGTGCATCTAAAATGCGACTTGAAATTAATCGCACGATTCACTCGAATGATAAGAACCCATTAATGCATATTCTTCGTAATGTACAAGAAATAAACCACAGACAATGAAACAGATGAAGGCGGCCTCTGAGTTGTTCTTCAAAACGGAAATCCACCAGTTTTATTTTTGTCCTCCTCCAAAAGCCAAGTAGTGAGGACAAAAAAATGGCCATAAATAAAAGCTCCTCTATTGGAAGTGGGTTTATACTATTTCAGACACATTCACTTTTACGGGTACTCAGTCAGAAGCACGCTAAGCAAGCCAAAAGTGGTTTCCACATCACACTATGAACACACGTCATTTCATCTGAAAACTGAGTCGAGGAAAGGTGATAAAATAAAAACGCTATATGCTAGAATTTCATTGTAAACATCGTCAGACACCTATTAAATTTCCTTGTTAACAAGGAACGTCTCGTAGTAAGAGAGATATTGTATAGTGGCCACATTCGCGTTTGGAAATTTTTCTAAAGGCGGACATAACACCGATATACATAATCCGCCATCAATATGCATTCTCAGACAAGGGACCATTGTGGGAGGCTCGGGGAAGTCCTCCGATGTTTTATGTGGTTGCGTATTCAGCTAAAATACGGGGTGAAGATTGTTTTGCCAAACCTGTAAGTGGAAAAAGGTTTTAAGGTTTGAATATGATCTTCATCTTCCAGAATAATAAAATGTTTAACCACACAAAAGCGCACAAAGAAGCTGTGATTAATTCACAGATGTTTTTTTAAAGTCTCATTTATTATGACAAAAACTAGAATATAAATAAAACAAAAAATGACACCGCGACACACTTTTGACAACTAAGTTGGATATTGATTCCAGTAGTAAACACATCTTGTGAAGTTTGTGATGAAATTTCATTGCGGGGCAAATATGAATTTTTCATAAAAATCTAGTTTTACACGATGCTCTTTTCTATGGGAAAAAAGAGCATGCAATAGAGGGCGCTAATATAACATACAAACTATTGACCTTTGTGGGCCTATATGGCAAGATTCCGCAATGGATTTTGCGTTTTGCGGAGAGGGTAATAGCTCGTTGTCCGTTACTTATAGCAGTTGTCAAAATGGTGTCGCCATTGCTTTTAAAAGTGCTTAAAATAAAAGAGACATTTGCCTGGGGTCAAACAGACTGTGCTGAATTGTAAACATTTAGGCACACTGGGTTGACTGGTTGTGTAGGTTCTAGAGATTAAGATTATATGTAACGTAATTTGAGCAGGCGTTCCGTTATAGAATGTGGGGGGGTTTTCGATTACTATTAGCTGTTCGTATTACAGATTAGAGTACGACCGTTATATAGCGGTCAGAGAACAAGTGTCAGCGTTACCGTTCATACCGTTATCGGTTTTGTGCATTAGTTACTCTCTAAATTTTTTAGATTATAAACGGAGGACAAATATAAATATTGATTAAAGTCTTTAATCTATTAGATTTATATTTCAATTATTTGATTTTTAAATTTTAATTCTAAACTTTAGATTTGTCCCTGATAGCAATCAAATTAGATTAGTTTTTAATCTAAGAAATTTAGAGAGTATACCCTATGGAACCATCTTTGGCCCGAATTTGAAAAGTTCCGCATTATAAAGCGGCATGCTCAAAGTTTACCTTTTGCTGTTTTTCAAAAAATATATTTTAGCTTTTATGTAAAATTATAATACAAACTTCAATGGGTAATTGAAATCTCCATATACGACCCCCCCCCCCCAACAATGCCGCTTTGCAAGGATGTGCATTATATTAATTAGAAATATATGTATGAGTGGTATTGTGGTTCTTGGGAGAAAATACCTCATTTCGCATGTTTGGTTTCTGGAGGCATAAATACCAAAATGAATTGCCAAGAACAACAACCTCCTGTTACACATCATACCACAAAGTGTTAACCTGCTCATGATAGAAATAATTTTAATTGAATGAACAATTAGTATTATTTTAAACCCATGGCTTTCATTCTCCCAGCAACTGTCAAGAAAACTTAGTTTCAATTCTAAACATCCATACAACATGACCAACTCACCTCTAACTTATTCCAGTTAACAATCAACCTAAAGAGTTGCATGCAGCCACGGAATTACAGGTCCTCTTTGATATCATACAAATTCCAGCCAACCTCAGTTATCAACAAATGGCTCACAGCGACCGATAAGGTTCTGAACAGAAGCATCACAACCACCGTTAACATGAACCCACTAGCAACCCACAGCTTACCAGCCCCAACCAGTCCCCAACGAGCCAGCAAAACCTAAAACTAGAAAGCCGAGAACCGCGAAATTCTAGTTTGGATGTTACGAACAAAAAGGTCCCCAAATGTGCTCGACCACACCACTACCCATACATACTTTTCTATGGACCATACTGTGATATCTATTTTTTCTTCTGATATCCAAATCTCTGGCGCAATTAGCTCAAAATATGTTGATATGCTTTTATGCAATGTAGAAAAAATGATATGTAAAAATCAGACGACCTAATTTTAAAGTCACTATCAGTAATTTGCTAAATCAGAAAATCTGTAACAAATCAACAAAAAACAGAATTTTGCATTTTTGTTTGAAAAAAAGACTTAAGGTATCCTAAAACAAGCTGTAATTGATAAAGGTTAATATTTTAATAAATGTTGGAAGTTTCTGTCCTAACGGACGCTTACTGCAACACGCAATTGCAAGGAGATTTATATTTTGAGCACTTCTATTTTCTTATCCATCACTTTTAAGCTACTCCTGCAATTGCAAGTTTCCAATATATTACGCGTGGATCACCGAGAGTGTCAGTAAGCCGTTTCATTCATTTTTCGTACACCGGAGAATTATGTTATCAATATTTTTTTATCTTTCATGAGTATTTTTAGAACAAGTCGGCAAATATTATACATCGTAGATTATATAAATTCATTTTCCGGGATAAATTATTTAGCATCGCTCGTATTCCGCTAATCTGACAAGAAAGATAAATAATTTGATTTTTTGTGATTTTTTTTTTTATTTTGAATGGTGAATTTTAAAGATGTTCATATTTCTTAGATATTTCTTAGACTGTGTACAATTACATGTTATGTTATAATGACTACAACATCAACAACAAACTTAACCAAAATATGACTTTTTTCAACTTTATTTCATCATAGGAATCAGGAAATGACTGTTTGTCTTTACTTCTAGGTAAATTTATGTGGGTATTTTTTACACTTTTTAAATTTATAATTATTTTATGCCACCTGGACATCACGAAGAATAGTGCTCGAGGCGATTAAAATCTGCGTCACTTCTTGACCATAATCCGTACATATTTCTATCGCGAGTTCCGAAAAGCAAGGTGACAAATATGCCGAACTTTCTGATTGGCTCGGAATAAGATATCAGAAAACCAAGGTGACAGATATAGCGAACATATAATGGCCTCGCATAATATAAAATAAAATATGCAAACGGCATACTCTTTATGAGTATTTGACAAGGTACTTTTAGCTTTTAAATTATTATAGCTCTTGCAAATAAACGTAAACTTATTTGAGTACACACTGTACACAATTACACGACGCTTGTGCATAACACCCAAGGTATCAACATGCCTTATGTGTGTAGAGCGCAGAGTGTCATGTTCTTTTTTTCATAACATAACATTTATATATTTCATATGCTTTCATATACTATTTGTATAAAATGATGGCAAAAGATGAAATTTGCAAATTTGTAATGGTACAATATATCGTCTTTAATTTACGACAAACCACTCTAATTTCAAAGATTAACAATACGAGTTTGGACCATTCGCCAAACTAGGTCAAATAATATATATTTCTGGAGTTCAATATTTAGCATGACTGCTGTGACACAAACACCCTAAGGCCCATTTCTGTTGTGCCGACACGTGGTCGCATATCCTCTGCACAGTTTATAAGTACATTTTGCCTCCAAATTTAGCAAATTAAAATTTAGTATCAACAAAGACGGTGAAAACGAGAGAAAATAAAATCCCTTATTGAAGTATTGGCCAAAGAAAACGTCCAATTTCACCATTTGTGCTACGGAGAGACCCGCACTTTCTTAAAACTACATAACCGCCAGCATCAGCGGAAATTTTCGGAGTTATTAATTATCGTCGGAGTGTTAACATTGTGACGTAAGTGTAAATGTTTAAAATCCCTCTCACATAGCATAACCTTCAGAATTACTTCAATTAAGTATGAGAATCGTCGATGTTTCGATATCTTATCTTTCTTGTCTTGGTACGCTCAATGTATTTGCAGGAAATAAAACATTAACAATGCAGATAGCATGTAATTCAATAAGTGTACTTTACACCAAATGAAACACCAAACGTGCTCCCACACGTCACCATGTGATACATTCGACGGTATGACGTTCCGCTCTCGCATAGAGTTATTATGCTCATCCACAAAGGGCACAGTTCGGTGCGTTGCATTTGTACATGCATTGACATGAACTGACCATGTGTATTCTATGTGTCATATATCATACACAAAAACCAAGGGGTATATTTTCTAAATACACTGGTGAATGAAAGCAATTGAACTGTGCCATAGGAGTTGACACTTAGCCATTCTGGATGTTCAATTAGTTTTTCTTCATCTTAATTTATTTAGGGTTGTTTCACCTGGGTAATCCAAGCTCTTTATTAGACGTGCCCAGGGGGTGGAACATAACATATCAAAAAGAGATATAGATCATTAGTGATACATTTCTGCTCTGCTAGCTTTAGTTATTAAATAATTTACAGTTCAGAAACATTAACTAATGGAGACCTTTGTGCAAAAGCTGTCTTAATACTTCCCACTCACTACTGGGATGGGATATGTTGTGTCTTTCTTTGGAAAGATATCCAATAACATTGTGAAAGTCAAATTTAAATGGTCCTAAATACTAAAAAAAGCCTAGAACCTGTTGCATTTGCACGACAGGCCAAAAATGTTCAAGGTCATCATAGGGGTAAGTGCTCCAATTTGTTTAAAATCGGCTTCAAATTGTTGGGAATTTAGCAGAGTGCTGATCCCCCATGTACCATTGGGCCTCATCAATATTTCACCCTTAATTATGCTCCAAAAGTCAAATAAAATATATAACATGTATTTGACATTACTCTCCAACATCATGAAGAATTTGAACCCGTTTTGAGAAGAATCGGTACATTCCAAAATTATGATCTTGAACCATTTTAAGCCTACAGTGTTGTCCTAGATATAACAGACTATACTCGTTTTAATCCGTAGGGCCAGTGGAGCATATCTATATACCTTTTTACCCCTTATGAAACATTTGCAAATTCTACCCCTGTTAAATTACCCCTTCCCTATCTAAAAATGCTCAACGATACCAAAGTTGCATCACCAAGATTTGGATTTAGCAGGTCGATATTTGCTAGAAACAATTAAAACATATTGTTCAGACTACTTCGCTGGACTATTTCGACACCAGATTGATTGAGATAAATGTTTAATTTTGGTGTGCCTAAAAGTGTAACTTTTTTAGAATACTTTTCACTGCATTGATGTGGCCACAAACGAACTTCTTTACAACATCATTAGACCATATTGAAAAGCGCGCCACTGCTTAATATAATTAACCTTGGTTGGGTCACCTGTATAGCGCTATACCAAAGCACAGAAGCTTGCACCTGAGTCAAATTATCCAATTACATTTCATTCCCATTTTGCTCATAATAATTTCATAGACACTTAGTACAATTTGTGTTGCAATAGATCAAAGTCCATATTAGCGAAAATGTCAGTGGTTTAGTTCTGACATCGTCTTTAATGCTACTGACATTGCTGATATGCACAATGCAAAACCACACTTCTTCAAAACATTTCCCATCCATTACATCGTTCCATTATACCGTTTTTTCCTAGTTTCGATTGTTCGTGTTTTACATTCAATTCACATGGACTATCGCAACCTCGTGTCACGGCGCATCGGATTTCCACTGATTGTACATGCACGACCCCGTGCAGTAATTGGTTGGAATAGATCACACGACATGCATTATGCATGGTGCAGGGTGGTGTGACGTCGTAATTAGCACGACGTGCCTCGTTTTGTTGGTGGTTTGAGGATTCTTTTGCGTGTGTATGGCAATGGAGTAGCGGTGCCCGGCGGCAAACCTAGACTCCTTTATAAATAGTGTTGAGTGTCCAGTAAAAGTGTGTTCGTGGTGGCTGGATAGTTTGTTGTTGTTGCTGCTGGGGGTCATTCCAAATTGAGTTCAGAATAATTTAGATTAGAATATGTATGAAAAGTCAGACATCCGATAATATATTTGTCCCACAAGTCAAGCACTGCAAAATCAGGCTAGTCAAATAATAATCTAAAAGGGGATAGTAATTTATGGAAGGCATTCTTCATATTTATTGAGGCTTTATTTTAAAACTATATATATTTGAAGTAAACATTTAGTGGCTAATATATGATTCTCTATGCATGAATAGTTGGCAATCTACAGTACATGAATAGTTGACGGCCTGGGTATTTGCTCATTCTAACCCAATTAGGATAAAACGCCAGCAGCGGTATAACAAAACAAAACTAACCAGCCACACCAACGCAAAGAAAGGGTTTAGACACAACCAGACGAATCTCTGATTTGATATTTTGTGTCTGTGATTGAAGGTCCGCCATTTGCGAAAATGTTTTATTACATTTATTCTTACGCACATAAGTGCGAAACAAAATTATGGAAAGACTGTGTATTGTATTCATTCATGCACAAAGCATATTGTCTAAGAAAAGTGTTCTCTTTCCGTAACCAGCAGCATCTCCGAGGAAAAAAATATTGTAGAGCGTAATGAACTGTCATGGATAAAATAGTGCCCAGAATAACTGTTTAACTTAATACAAATAACAAGAAATTGATGTAAGGAAATAAATCAAAACTTAGTGATAATCATGATGTCAATACTGACAAAGATAACAAAGAGCTACCATCACTGTGTAAATGATAGCAAAGGTTAGATTAATTTTTGATTATAATAACAACAATAATAATTTCTGCAGAACGGAAAGGTTAACAAATATGCAATAAAATTGAAACAAAATTACAATTATAGGAGGCAGTGCACAATCGTTATTTATTGGAAACGTTATATCAAAAGCGCATGTTTTGTTTTGTTTTGCTTGCCCTTTGCCAGGCTGATTATATCTCCATGTACTCAATAACTCTATACTCTATACCTATATAATGATATTCTACGGTTGATAGGGTTTGACGATATCGTCCAGTATTACTAAGGTCCCAGTGGACGCCACTACACCGCCAAATGATATTTGTCAATCTCCATCGAAGTGAAAAGATACAATCTTGTTTGATTTTTTTGTAATTGACATGTCATTCATCTTTAATCAGATAGCAATTGCACCATTTTATTGGGAGAATTATTCTTGTTGTTAATATTTAGAGCTATTTCAGTTACAATAACGATAGAACTGAAATTACTGACATATTTCTTCATTTTATACATAAAGGTGATATTGATAGTTAAGTTTCCATCATAATTGGCGGATATTCATTATGTCAAGCAAGATTTTTGATTAGGAGATATTGTTATGTACATTTTACAGCTCAACAAACCAATTTCGTTCATAGATATGATGTATGATTGTCATATCTAATAGTTAAAATAAACTCGCACGGGTTAATTGTAAAGCCACATGTTATTTGTGCTGAATGGATAATTCGTGTGACTGTAAGGAGTTTCACGTGAACATTTAGATTTTTCGAGGTATCGCGACCAATTTTGGTTTAAAATTTGGGCCAAATGTAAATTGGGCTAATTTTCAGGCGCTTTGCGCGCATTCCATTCCATTTAGCTCTTGTTGAAGCCGGTGTAGAAGTAATTATAGTCCGCCGTACTCACAGTCCGGTTACAACGGTAAAAATAGGACACTGGAATTAGTTTCACGCTTATTCATTTGTCGTCTATGGAGCACGGACTGTAGCTCACGGCGGACTATAATTACTTTCACACCGGTCACCGGGACGACTGTGAAATTTTTGTAGATTACTTCAATACGCTAATGGCAGGACACACATAAGTTATTCACCTTTTATCAGACAGCAGTTACGCCATTTCTAGAGTTTTTAGAGCTATGTTGGCTATTACATGTATTGCAAGTTGAACTTTCGTCGGGCATTTTCCCCAAATCTCGGTAAAGCAGTGATAACGCCGATCATCAAAACAACAATCTCTCTTTCGCAATGAGCTCAAAACCTATAGATCTGTATCAAATGTTTCAATAAGATCATCAAAAAGGTTGTAACACAACAAATAACAAATAATATTAATGATTGTAACTTAGATGAGGTCTGCTAGTCGTTTTAAAGGTCCCAGGAAATGCAAATAGAATTGATGTGGTTTGTGTCAAGTCTACAAGGAGGGACTAGAAAGCATTCAATATTTGGGTTGGTGATGACATCATTAGTGAATCTATTGATTTTTCAGAGAGTAATAGAAAATTCCAGGTGACTGGTGTGAATCTATTCATGACACTGACTGAAATCAATAGTTTCACTAATGATGTCACTGGTAGTGTATTCTTTTTTCTGGCCCTGTTTATTGGAATGTCCCGTAAAGATTTGGAGTAGGTTTATCACCTCATTTCCTGGGACCTTTAAAAACGTTCGACAACATATTTCGACAAAGAGTAATTGTAATTTTTTTTTAAACAGTGAGCTCAATCATAAAAAAGGTTTATTAGTCTAATAATAAGATATAATTACGGACGGTGCAGCATATAATAAATACCAACGGCGACACAGTTTTGACCACTGATTTGGATTATTTATAGCACTAACTATGCATTCTGTGTAAATTTATGAAAATTCTTTGCGAGCAAATATGATTTTTCTTAAAAATCTAGTTTTATTCAGATCGCTATGGAAAATGAGCATATAGAGGGCGCTATAACATACAAATCTTGACCCTTGTAAGCCTATATTGCAAGATTCCCGCGATGGGTTAATAGCTCTTGCATGTCCTACTTATATGTGTCGCCAGTGCTTAAAATTCTTCTGATTTGAATTTAAAGGACACAATATGGATGGGGCCACACAGCTGTGGCGCAATAATATTTCATTAGTCTAATAATAGGATATAATTTCCGCTCGGCGTAATAATCAAGGCTAATGATTATTTTTATTGGGCAATATCGCGTTTAGGAATGAGAAAAAGACAGAGACAGAGAGTAAAAGAAATACCTACAATACATTCTGAGTTTCACAGGTATGTCTTTATTCACCGAAGATCTTTATGGCCGATCGAATACATGAAACACTCGGGTTATTAGTGCATCTACCTTTTGGGCATACGATGTTAGCTGATTTGTTCAGCCTTGATGTTACTCCAGGAATACCTGAATGCATTTCAATGTAATTCGTAGACTCATTCACCTATACATCTTGTATACATGTAGAGACTTGAACATTCCATCGATCTACGTTTTATTTTTTGCATGCATATTGCTCGCATTTGCAGCATGTTTTATATTTTTATCCGTTTATCAATCTCACTTTGAAAAACGACAAATTGCGCTTGTTAATTGAATACATTGTGACATTGCTTACATGTGATGATTTGTTATCACGGTCACTTTTTTCTTATTAACTTTAAAACTATACACTTCTTGATTTTAGCAATTTATTTTTGGTAATTATTCATTAATATAATGTTCAAAATTTCAGTTGATTTGATTTTCAAGTTGTGAGCATATTTTACTTCATAGTGCCCCCATAGGCCACTGTGACAACATTGCAAATTTCTTGTAGAGATAATTTCACCTGAAGACTAATTCTATTAATAATATATACTACTAAAAATGAAAATGGTGAATTTGTCTGTCCGTATGTTTTAAATGAAATTTGGCATGAATACACGAACGAGGTTTGTACTAACTTTTTCTAAGGAGCCCCTGGGGTCAAACGTCATCCGGGAGGTTTTCAGTGGACATCCTCCGCGTGAATGCATGCATAATGTTGCTATTTTTCGTCTATAATCCAACATTCGTAAGACTGAGAAAGATATTGACGTATGTAGGGGTTTCGATAACATCCATATCATTCCTACCAGAATTTGGCGTATTTATTGTCGGAGCCAAAATCAACTCTTCCACCCAGGGTGAATTCGGTATAGTTTCTAACAGATACGTCAGTGTTGGTTTTTTTTTAGCAAATAGGCCCTAGCTTCCTAGAATGACCGGACGGTAGTCATTTAGGAAGCTCAAAACCACACCTAAGACTAGGATTGTTTGGACTCATTTTAATGCATTTGTCATGGTGATTCCGAATATGGTAAATGCCTAATTTTGACATTTCAACAAAAATATTGACACAAATTGACCTAAAGTTGTCTGTAGGGCCTGGGGGTAAAATTCGGCTTCTTGCGCCTGGCGTGAGTATTATGTTGTGATTTGTGATTGGCTAAAGAGATGCGCGGTACTTTGTATCTAATGTGACTGACATTCTGAGTTCAATTCTATTTCTGATGAAACATGAAATGTGAGCCCTCACATGAAATGGGCAAACAACATTATTTTATAATAAAACCACTCCGGAGTGGTTTTATTCAGTAGACCGCGGATAAATACAAGAAAACACACGCCGGTGTTGATTCCGTCGGCATCCTCCATGTTTGGCCGGCCTTTATGGCTTTATTACCAATGAGTATGAGTCTGTGATATCCATGTACTAACTTCAATTTTACACACTAAAGTTACGGCAGATCCACAAATTAGACTAAAATCACTGTCTTAAAGTCTTTAAGCGCATATGCCTCATATTGAGGTTCCAACATGTTTCATGGTTTGATATTTTTTGTGCCCAAAATATATCTGTATTCTTCCGATGTCCTAGACTATCATTTGAGAGCAAATTGAAGACATTTTTTTAAAATATGTCTGTGCCGCTTTAAGTAAAACCACTTCACGGTGAAATTGCCAGGAATATAACAAAATATCGCAGGAAAAAGCTATACACTTTGGGACATGTTTCAAAACATAAAAACTACATTTTGAGATTCAAATTGTAGTGAATTTTAAAAGAACAAACGTTTTGTTACTTTGATATTTGTTACTTATGATTAGGCATATTTGTTCAAAATTTATAACAGGTTAATCATAGCTAGTCGAATTTAACCTACATTAGTGTATAAACCAATACAGTTTAGGATTCAACTCCATAATCTTTTTTTTAATATGAATGAACAATCTTTTTGAATATGAATGTTTAAAATCTGGTCTATACTCGACAGTTACACGTAGGAATTATTATTATTCATATTCTACTTTTTGCACGCCCTGTATTCTTAGTTTATTTCCCAGGCAGTTAATTGGATTTATGAGGCGGCCTTCAAAGCAATCATTGTAAAATGTCGCTGATGTTAGCCTTTCAAGTATGTCTCTCGCTCTAGCTACTTTGTTTACAAATCTGATAATGAGAAATATGTATAATTCATGCACGTCAATTCGGTTTCTTTCTGAAATATCTGAATACACACTCAAGTTATGAATCAAACATTGATTAAAATGAACAACTTTCTGCGGTTTGGTTGTCTGTTGAAATGTGTTTCTGATATCATATCTGATGTGTAGTAGGGTTATAAATGTGAATCCCATTCTAGAAGTTTGGGGAAGAAGGTTTGAAGATGTTTTTCTATAATTTGAAGGTGCCGAATCAGAATTTTTGGGTGCAACCTCTAGGAAATGTGGGGAACTTTGTAAAATAAGGGGTAAAATTACTACAGGGTTAAATTTGAAATCAAGTCAAAATGTGTTTCAATGAGCACCAATGTATTTGGCTCATTATAAGGGTAAAAAAAGGTATAGTTTGTCTAGGTTCTGACCTTTAGTTAAAGACACTATCAGTGATTTATCAGGAAGGGTCAAAATATTTGAAATTTGCTGGAATAGCTTATAATTGAAGGATAAGTCTATAGAATTCCCATAAGTTACTTTTTCCAACTGTAGAATTCACAGGAAGGAAGAAAACGGCAATATTCCAAGATACGAATCTCCATTCAATTACGTGTTGTAGTAAGTGTCCGAACGGACAGTAATGACTTAAATCTAAGATTTTGTCTATATTAGGTTGCTTCTGGCCTTACCATTTGCAGGGTATATTAGGATACTCGTACTTGTTACATACATGCAAAAATCTGATTTTTTATGATTTTTTTTCGATTTTCTGATATAGCAAATCACTGATAGTGCCTTTAAAGAGTTACAGCCCTATTAAGGTTCACGGTCATGCTAGGGGTAAACCTTACACAGTGCTCCGCACAGCAAACACATAACATTTTCATAACATTTTTCAAAGGCTGGATTAATATTTTACGAAAACATTGTTTGATAATGTTTGTGAATCATTATCAAAACGTTTTACAATGTTTTTACGATGCTTTAAAATGTTTGCTTAAAATGATTTTCGAAAACACATTGCCAATTAATTTGTAACTTTTTATCAAACATTAAGACAACGTTTCTCAAACACTACTACAAAATATCGTAAGCTTTTGTTATAGAGATATTATCAGAACATTTTACTCTTAGATACAGTAAATGTTTTAGAGATGTTGCTGAAATGATTTTCTGCTGACATTTTTTCCTGTTTCAAAAGGTTTTAAAAATGTTACCAAGATGTTGTTTTTATCTTGATGTTTTTGAAACATTTTGTAAATGTTATCAAATATGATATTGATATTGTTTTAAAAACATTGAAACCGTACATTGTATGGATATCACCTTATGAACATGTTTTAATAATAACTTTTGATGATAGTGTTTTCAAAATGTTTTCCAAACATTGTGCAAATGTTATTAAAACGTTCAGTTGAAAAAGTTAGGAAAACATTTTTATGATGTTAGGCAAACGTTTTTATGATATTAGGCAAACATTTTTATGATGTTAGGCAAACGTTTTTTATGGTATTAGGCAAACGTTTTTATGATGTTAGGCAAACATATCTTATGAAGTTAGGAAAACATTTTTATGATGTTATGCAAACATTTGATAAAATATCATTATGCACGTGTATATATATGCATGTCTAACCCGCAGGCACACTAAAATACTAAAAAAAATAACAGCAACAAAAACAATAATAACATCTTGGTTATACACCAAATATATTGAAGGTTTGTGTTTAGCAAAAGAAATACCAAAACGGATGCTTTATATATTTAAAATAACATTATAAGGTAGGTAAGTCGCCGTGGCTTAGTGGATACTGCAGTGGACTCTGACTCAAAAGGACAAGGTTCGATTCCCGACAAGGTAAGTGATAAAATTCTAGTATGTAACATGTGTTAAACATTCCTTGGGACATATACTAAGAGATACTGAGTAACGGCAAAGAAGATGTTCTTTTTTTCTCACGATAATTAACTTTATTTAATTAATTACATGCATGTTTGATAAAATGTTTTTAAAATATCTTGGTAACATCTGAAGATAATGTTTTGCAAAAAGTCCCAACCAATACATTTTGATGTTTTTAAACATTGTTAAAAACATTTTCATAACATTTTTCGAAACATTTTTAGAACGTTCACAAAACATTTTTGTGTTTGTTGGGCGATTTTGTTGAAACTGGTGTCAAATTGTTCGTCTTGCCTTATTTTACAATGTTTGGCATTTGTTTTTGTAAATACTGGGCAAAACGTAACATGGGTCTACATAGTCTATAGGGGTCACCAAAACTTGACCTCAAATTGTACACAGAGCTAACACCCAAAGAATTAAAATGCATTTTCTGCTCCAGTACCACCAGAGCAATAATTTGACACCAGTTTGAACAAAATCTGAGCAGGTAATATTCTTTTGCCCCAGTATGACCTTGACCCTTATCAGGGCTGTAGCCGTGTAACTAAAGGTCCGAACCTATACTAACTATACTTTTTTAATCCTTATAATAAGACAAATACATTGGTATACATTTAAACACAATTTGACTTGATTTCAAATTTACCCCTGTACTAAGTTTACCCCCTTATTTTACAAAGTTCCCAACATTTCCCAGAGGTTGGACCCAAAAATTCTTATTCATCACCCTTTAAACTATAGAAAAAACATCTTCAAACCTTCTTTCCCAAACTTCTAGAATGGGATTGTCATTTATAACCCTACTAGTGTTACGATTATTTTATTTATCTGTTTTTGCTGTGAAGGTGCTGCTTAATATATTTTGTGGGCAGAATTCAATAGATTTGGTACCTTGTAATTAAATTTACGAAATAAAATTAAACGACGCGATTTTACTCAAACTTCTTTCCTACGGATTATTTTGTAAATTCATACGATATATGATGAATGAATATTTGTGTAATTTTGAATTTATCATGTAGGTCTATAATTTAATTACATATTCCAATTTTGACAGGGTAAAGGGCAAGCTTATTAAATGCGTCCCTGTGCTATGTAGCATATTTTACAATATGTATAAAAACCATAACTGTTAAAACGTGTCAATTTTAAAGGTCATTAAATATTCATCGTTTCTGCTCTTCTACCTTATGCACGCATATCAATACTGAAGCAAAAAGATATTCATCTCTCTCGTAAGTTATATTTTCGTGTTACTCGAGCAATACCGCGTTTGAAATGTGTGCCGGAAAACGTTATGAGTTCAGTCATAATGATGTTGCATGCTTTTTGCGATACTTGCTTAAAGGGGGATGACCTGATTTCATATACAGTTTTGATCTTGATTGAATGATCGTGAGCTGAAAATGAGATATCTTTCTTCAGATACCAATATTTGACCTCTTCCGGTAAAAATTGGGGTCCGTGAAGACGAGGCTATTAGCGACTGGGCCATGGATCTTTAAATACTTGATTAAAATTATTAGTTAAGCGGCATGGATTAAGACACTACCAGTGATTATCGAAAGAGTGAAAATCATTGAAATTTTAGCAGGAATAGTCAGTGGCGTCGAACCAGTGTGGGGGGGGGCAAGTGCCCCCCCCCCCCGACACAAAAAAAAATCGGGAGGGGAGCCAAAAGGGAATGAAAAAAAGGAGGAGAAGGAAGGCAAGAGAAAGAGGGAAAGAGAAGGGGAAAGGGGAAAAAAGAGAAGGAAAGAAAAATAGGGAAGGAAAGAAGAGAGAGGGGGGAAAAGAGAGGGGGAAGAAGAGAAAAAGAAAGAGGAAGAAGAGAAACGGAAGGGTGACGGTTGCCCAGGCTGGGGTCTACCCGGCGAGCGCAGAGAGCCGGAAAAATTGGCAGTGTTCAAAGATCCATTCAATTACTGTGTTGTGTGAAGTGTCCCGAACGGACAGTAAGGACTCAAATCTCCGGTTTTGCCCTTTATAGGGTGCTTATGGGGTCCTATCATTTGCAGGGTGTTTTAGGATACCTGTACTTGCTTACAAACATAATGCAAAAATCTGATTTTTGATGATTTTTTCAATTTTTGATTATCAATCACTGATAGTGCCTTTAAGTCATGTGATCCCCTTTCCATGATGGCTGTATAACCATATTTTTTTTGTTATCTAACTTGAGGGAGGGAAGAGAACTTAACCCACAACATAACACACACAGAATATAGGTTACAATATCATCATTTTCTGTGGTTCAAAGGAACGGCCACCGCCAACATAAGTTAATTTTAATCTGACATATAATTTTAATGTGAGTGGTAATTGCGCGTATTACGATAACCCACAGATTACTGTACAACATTATTTCTGGTAAAAAGAACCCATTTTTTATTTTAGCTTCTTGCGTCATAACGGGCTGAGAAAAATACAAGGTGTCTGATGACCCTAAAATCTCATGTTTGGTAGGTTTTTTTTTTTTTTTTTTTTGGGAAAAAGAGAAAGAAAAATAGGGAAGGAGAAGAAGAAAGGGGGAAAAGAAGAGGGAAGAAGAGAAAAAGAAAGAGGGAAGAAGAGAAAAGGAAGGGTGACGGTTGCCCCGGCTGGGTCTACCCGGCGAGCGCAGCGAGCCGGAAAAATTGGCAGTGTTCAAAGATCCATTCAATTACGTGTTGTAGTAAGTGTCCGAACGGACAGTAATGACTAAAATTTCCGGTTTTGCCCTTATTAGGTTGCTTCTGGTCCTATCATTTGCAGGGTGTTTTAGGATACCTGTACTTGTTACAAACATGCAAAAATCTGATTTTTGATGATTTTTTCAATTTTCTGATTTATCAAATCACTGATAGTGCATTTAAGTCATGTGATCCCATATCCATGATGGCTGTAACCATATTTTTTTTGTTATCTAACTTGAGGGAAGAGAACTTAACCCACAACATAACACACACAGAATATAGGTTACAATATCATCATTTTCTGTGGTTCAAAGGAACGGCCACCGCCAACATAAGTTAATTTTAATCTGACATATAATTTTAATGTGAGTGGTAATTGCGCGTATTACGATAACCCACAGATTACTGTACAACATAATTTCTGGTAAAAAGAACCCATTTTTTATTTTAGCTTCTAGCATCATAATGTGTTGAGGAAAATACAAGGTGTCTGATGATCCTAAAATACATGTCCTGGGCTTTGTATTGTCCATTGTTCTCTCAGGATTTCAAGTGGGTCACAGTATTGATTATTTCTGGCTGAAGTTCTGTGTTGTACTCTCTCCACACAAAATTATGAAGAGAAAATTCAAATATTTCCACTAATTCCAGGAAAAAATACATATGCAGGGTTGAAGAAATTTCATCCACAGAACCAGTAACTTAATTCCAGTTGAACCATATAAAAATTGTATCACAAATCCATAATTAAACACAAATATTGAAGAATTTTAGGAGAGCTGCTGTTAAGACATGCTGCTGTTGCTTGATGTGTTTACAGACATAATTATAAGGATCCAGAAACAATTATGGTGTTTTTATTTCATAAACAAAATTTGAGATTGAAATTGTTTATATGACCACTTTGCTCATGCCTGCTATCAGCTATAGATTACATACATCCTGAAGAGAATTCTACCAAATCGATTTTAACCCTAAATATACCCAAATATTGCTTTGTCTTTTCATTTCTAGACATAAGTTGCGAGAAATAACCATTTTCCCTGGCGCTCATTTTGTCAGGATTTTAGCAGTCAGAAGAACGCACCAGTGCATCACGTATTTGCTGATTACCTTCACACCATTAACGTATTGCTCATATTAAAGTTTAACTAGCACGAAATGCGTCTTGCAATTTTATTCATTGAAATCGTAAATTAGTGTTAAATTTATCTCCGCGGTATAACACTAATATTTTATTGAATTTATCTAAAAATAAATCAGAAACCTCAGAATTGAATTATTTATTCTTTCATATATGAGAACAAATCTGAGCAGTCATTTATGATGTGGTCAATATGCATTCAAATGTCTCATAAGGTCAAAATTGGAACTAAAATCAAACGTCTTCAACTTTTATGCTGCATTTTAATTGTACATATGCCTGGCGACTAAAGGATTCGTATTCAGATACATAAACTATAATTAATTCAGTTCGGGCAATTTTCATGATATTTATGCATGAAAAAATTTAGATTTTCATCGGCAAATTTGCACCATCTGTTTCTACACAATATAAGGTGAATATAGTGTGGATAACAATGAAAAGAATTCAAAGCAAACAACCCTGTTAAAATAATATTAAGGTAACAATTGACATGCATATTTTATTTAAAATATGCATTTCATATTATTCCCGGTGCATTCTGGGTAATAATGTAACTGATACAATGGGTCTACGCATTTACGATACAATTATTGTGCGCAAGAATAACACTGTGCAATAGAATTTCCCAACCACGTAGTATTTGTCCCTGACACCCAAACGCAACACACACACACTCTAGAAAGTAAATTGGACGAGGAACCCGATTGTGACATCAGATTAATGTATAATTGGCCCTGTTTTGAGAACAATGAAGATTTTGTCCCAATTTTTTTTCAGACAGCGTAACGAAAACAATTTGAATTTCCACGATTTCTCATGTTATTTTTTTTATAAACAAGACACATTTTGTTTAGGAACAGTTTTTAACTTTTTTTTAAATAAAGCTTAGTTTTCGAAAAATCAAGAAAAATGGTTAAAAAAAGGTGATTTCGATTTCTTATTTCCATTTTATCTTATTTTTATTAGCAAAATGACCCATTCCGTTTGTGTTCATTGAATTATCCTATAGATACGTGCGTCAATACTCCTGTGACGATGCACTTTCCAATATCGGCTCAATAACATCGATGTTTTCTGCTAAACTTCAAGAATAGGTTAGCCTTGATGAAGGCTGTCTGCTAAGAACCGACAAACTTGCTATTTATTTTTTCCACTGTATTGTATTGTTGACATTTATTTCTTATTATTTTGAACTCGTGTTTGCAGGTTTGAAATCAGTGCTTTACTTTGAGGGGCTAACTTCTCTTAGATAAATATTAATAAATAATTGTACACTCCTTTGGCAGTCTGTTTGTGGCACATTGGATACATTACCTACTAGTTCTAGGTATAAAACCACACAATACCCCGTATGTGGTCAGGTGCAGTGGTTGTACTACTAAGAGCGACAGCCTTGATTAAAGCTTGTGGTTTTAAACTCTTCCCAATGCTTCCTGTAACAAAAGCCCCTATCAAAATCTTGCAAATTCATAGAAAAATCCTCACAGAATGAACAGGCGCTCTGCCCAAGTTTGACTTATTGACTTGCTATGTGGAAGTCATTGGAATATAGGTCATGAGGTGAATTTGAAATTGGAGACCTCACCTCAAATTAGTTGCTTGAATAGAATGTTTTTTTTCAGATTGGTGAGGAAGAATATGGTCCACTCCTCGCATGATTTCTTTCTAATATGATCTGTAACATTTGTAACAGACGTGTGAACCAACGAAGGAGTTGGTATAGCCGCGCCTTGCACAAGGCTAAGAATAATTAGGTACGATTTGTACCTCTTATTTTAACTAAGCTCAGCTTTTCATAAAAAGCTAGTGAGGCCCATGGGATTTCATCTGATCTTTTCTGTACCTCTAAATATTTGATGTTGAATCCATGTGCAGTAAAGATTGAATTATGCGCAAGAAAGATTTTTCGTCTTTTAATATAACCTTTAGATTTGTACCATTAGCCCCACGTATTGAAGCGAGTCTAATCAAAATTAATCAAATGAAGAATTATTTGATTTTCATTTCCAGATCACAATGTATCGCTGCGCATTAAATTATATGACTCCTGTGTATTCGTTTCAAAATGTGTTGCCAAAGCCGACAAGGTTTCCAAACATTCACTGCACATGAGTTGTAGATTGATGAAAAGCTACGATACTTTGTATCTTCACATACGATAGGACCTATCTGACAACTTTCTCCGTTATTTACTTGATAAGATTTGACCTCTAGGCCTTTGCTAGTTAGGTCTCCTACACATATTCCTTAAAGACACTATCAGTGATTTTTGCTAAATCGCCAAATCGAAAAATCATCAAAATTAAAATTTTAAGGTATTTTATAAAAATCTTCCGTTTTTTTTTTATATTTAAAACTCAAATTAACAGATCAGAAGCAATCTAAGAAGGACAGAATCGGATATTTTAGTCATTACTGTGCGAACTGAACACTTACTACACCACGAAATTGAATGGAGAATCGTAAATTTGGACACTTCCGTTTTCTTCCTTTTCTTTCAATTCTACAGCTGTAAAAAGTAACTTTATGCGAATTCTAACAAGACTTATCCTTTCCTTTGAAGCTATTCCTGCAAATTTCAAATCTTTTTCAAATCACTGATAGTGTCTTTAAAGGAACCTATTACAAAGAAAATATTTAAACATCCTAAATATTGAAATATATAAGTATAGATTAAAACACTATTACGATCAGAAATAATTTGGATGTTTTTTTTGTTAGAAACTTGCCTAAGTAACGGATATTCACAGGCTGTTTGAAAGTCTCATTAATTATGAAAAAAAAACCGAATACAACAAAATTATATCGCCGGCGACACACTTTGACAACTGATTTGAATATTTAGTTCCACTAACTACATTCTGTGTAAATTTTACGAATTCATTGCGGCAAATTGATTTTTTATTAAATATCTTTTTCCATGGCGTCTTTCCATGGAGAATGGCATATAGAAGGGCTCTTAACCATTCAACCGTGACTTTTTGTAGGCCTCTAGTATGGTAAGAATCCCCTCAAATGAAGTTGGTCTGATTTTTTGCAGAATATAGCTCTTACACTTTCCCTTACCGTATAATAATCAGTGTCAAAATTGTGTCGCCACGCTTAAAATTGTGTCTAAAAATAAAGAACAATTTGTATGAGTCAAACAGCTGTGATAGTTACATCGTTTGAGTTTGGATTTCCCTCAGTGGCGTTGCTAGGATTTTCATATGGGGGGCCAGTGGTCGCATCTCAAACCGACAGAAAATGAGTAGGGTCCAGGGGCCCGCTTAGGGCCCTGTTGGGTCCAGGGGCTAAGCCCCGGTGGGGGTCGAGGGGGCGAGCCCCCTGAACAGTTTGGGTTTTATATGCTTTAAATGTCATCTGAGGCTATTTTTTGTACGAGTTTGTAAAATACTTGTCGCACGCTGTCATTGAACTTTGAAAAACCTATACTTTGCCGACAATCCGTCCTGCAAGTGCCATGACCTGAATTGTTCAAGTGAACGACGGGCTATCTCAACCGAAGAAGAAAATAAATATGGGGTAGGGCGCGCCCCCCTTCCCCCCCCCCCATGACTACGCCACTGATTTCCCTGTCAGCTGAAGGCATTGGCGACATCATTGCAGCTCCATTATGAATCTGTATGCTTTTTGAAAAAAAAAAAAATGTGGGACAAAAAAATTAAAAACGACAAAGAAGTACATAAAAATATGGTGGGAAAAAAAATAAAAAAAATAAAAGAATTTTAAAATATTCCAAAAAGCGTTTGCCCGATGTACAATGAATGCTGACAATAGACGGTCGATTTGCACGATACCCGAAATGCCATCTCATCGGTGCCCATTTCCATCGGGAACTTGTACCAGCCTCAAGTCGGCTAAAAAACATACGGTTAAGAGCGTTACAACGAAGATACCAGAGAAAACTTAACCCTATATGTGACGTTGCATTATAGTTGTGTAATCGTACGTCAGGTGACAAGTAGGGCACAGTACGATCGATAATATCACGTTTTGTCGTGAATTTCAACACCAGTGCATCGATGTTTTTGTTCAATAGATATTCTTCTACATTTTGTAGAGATTAACTTCACGTGAAAAGGGACTTTGTATTGTAATTTTAGGCATGTTCGGCGACGCGAACGAAACAAACAATTTTTTTGTAAACATAACCGCTGGTACAAGTTCCAGGATGGAAGTGGGCACCGAATGAGATTGCATTTCGGGGACGTGCAAATGGTCTATTATCTCAATGACCTAGGCTTACAGGGAAGGTAACCTAAGATAATGGGAGAATTTAAACACAATATTAAAGGTCAAAAGATTTCTAGTAAGTGGATGGTTGTTTTTCGATTTCATTTTAGTCTGTTTGCTTTTTGCCATACTTCCCTTTAAATTAGTTTTCCTGGACGTGAGGGTGATATTTATTCATAGATTCTTGTAAGGAAATTCTTTTCTTGAAAATATGATTGTAAATCTTTAATAAATAAAAGGCTCGTAATTTCAATTTTGTAATTTAAAGAATCAGATTTGATAAATAACACCAATGGGAACCGCCACGAATAAAGTGGGCAATCATTTAAACTTCATGAAGGGGGGTGTCAATGATGTGGTTTTGTGTGCTGCTTTGTATTTGAAGAAAAGCTAGGGTAGCACTGATATAAAACACATTCCTACATTAGGCAACACTTTAATACTCCCCTAATCCCCTTTCTGTTTTGTATTGTTTTGTTTGTGTGTGTGTGTTGCCCTCAAATATTAATTATATTAATTCTGAAAGCTGGGTATTTTGGTGGGGGAAGGAAAACGACCAAAAGTTCAATTTGTGTTGGTACTGACATTCATTATTGCTATTTCGATTTACATCAAGAATGATAGGAGTTATAATCACCTTGTTAACCTCCATGTGAATTACAGTTTTCGCCTCTTTTCATGAGTACCTGATTTTGTTGTGTAGTTAACCAAAAACACAGCGAAAATAATTAATAAGAGTTTTTCTTTCTATGTCGAAGCATATAGAGGTCAAAAAATGTGCAAACAATCTAAATGGATTAAAATATCACTAACCAACATATATGAGATAGGCTACACAGACAGAGGTTACAGAAAGCTGTTCCATTTAAAATCATGCAACAACATGTAAAAGATCAGGGGAAGTTTTCTACATGAGGAGTATGGATTTTGAAATGGAACAGTCCATTGAAAAGCACACACCCCTCGAGTTGAAGACTCCGACTAAGTATAGATTCCAATAGCCTTGGAAAAGTTCATTTGTATAACACTTTATGTAAAGTCGTTAGAGCAGAAGTGAGAGAGAGTGAGGAGGGAAAATATTTTTTCTTGAAATATGCCCTTTCTACTTACAACATTAACCAGTAATCCTCACACAAAAAATAGCACCTCTCTGCCTAAGTTCTCATCAGATGTGTGGTGTGTCTGTGTATGTGTATGGGAGTTTGGGGGTGTTGTCTTTGTCTGTCTTCGTGTGCATGTCATGTTGTACTTTCCCATTGATGTAAGAATTTCTTATAATCAATGTTTTGTGGCAGGGGGTCTGGCGGTTATTTTGTATGTTTCTCTTTACCGCCCCCAGGCCCTAAGTACAGGGGAAAAAAGTTCTCATCAGGCCCAACACAAATCCGGTTTCCCAAAACCGATTTCACTATGAAGCCCAGTGGACTGGACCATACCGATCACCCCCCATCCCCCACATGGCTGCAGTAATTGGAAGGGGCGACCAGGAGCCCCAATCGTCCGGTGGCGTTGCTTGACTTATAGTGAACACCTTAACCCGTGGCATATGAATGGGCTGGGAAAACGCTGAACACAGTGGGCTGATCCCATAATGGCAAGAGACCAAGCATGCACCAGAAGAACGATTTAAGATTGTGAATATGGCTGGCCAAAGCAGTCGACCAAAGTACCGTTGTCATGGACACGAGGTACAAGTTGGAAATGTTTTGCATAGTATGTTCCATTGCTTAAAACTGAGATTAATTGGTGCTGTAGGTGACTGCGATACATGTGGTTGCTTTGATATATTTGAGTAGAAGTAAAAAAGTGTATGCGTTTGTTAGTAACCTTCGTTTTCCTGGAGGAAGGAGGTGGGGTGTCTAACATCCACCCACAAGTATTCATCACCATACTTGTTTAGGGGTTAGACTAGGCTGTCCAAAGTTTAGGAGGAAGGGGGGGAACGGTTACCACCGTACAATAATTTTCTTTTTCACCTCCAATCAAAACATAAGTTATGCACTTAGAACATTCATGCGTATATTCTTTTCAAAATATTCAAAAACCTATCAAAATCACATATTCATGTATTTTTGCTCATAAGAAGAAAATGCTTATTTTCAGCGACAATAGGCAAAATAAAATTTTCCATGACTGATGGACATTTAAAACACTACTATGATGCTCAAATGGAAGGAAATGGTCCTTTTTCATGGAAAGAGGACCTTATACCGACCACGTTACCGTATCATAACAGGGCTTTGTAACGAAAAATCCGAGGGGTTGCTCTAACCACGCCCTTTAAAAATGTTCAGGGAAACAAAGTTTAAAGACTATTTTATGCAGATTGTGAATAATATTTTGAAAAATCAATGAAGGGTGCATAAACCCTTAAGGCACTTAGAGGAAAAGACTCAGGCAACCATGGGACGATCACCGCAAAAAGGGATTTGTAACGGTTATTTGTGTTGTAGATCTAGGGGCACTTTACAGTAAAAAACACAAGGCAGGATTCCGCCCCGTGAATTTTGAAAAGTGGCAAAAAATGGCATCTAGGGATATGTTAATTGTCTTTGTTGAACCCCTAAAACGGGGTATAGAAACCTTATCCTTAACATGTCTTATAAAGGTCGAATCTCTGACCAATTGCAGCTGCAAGAAGGGCAGTATAATTATTTTAAATATTATTCACATATAGCCTTACAAGAATATATACAAGAGTCCTTTAATTGATTTTCATACATGCCCTCTAGGTAGATCGCTGGCATAGCCCCAAGATGTCAATTGACGGTTGTATGTCCAGGTGTGCACTTTTTAAAGACCGGTATTAAAAAAATCAGACTCGTATTCAAGTCAAAATAAGTTGGACATTTCCAAATGCTTTGTTTTGCCTTGTATTGACAGATGGTACCTTTGGTTGGACAAAAGTTACATAAAAGCTTAAAGTGAACAACATCCTATAGGTCAAAAATACGGTGGGTTGTAATTGCGTTTGACCGATGAAAGTTGTGAGTTGGTAATTGGTTGTAAAATAAAGCAATGTGGGAGTTTCGCGCCTCGTACCAGAAATAGAAGACATTGGAAATAATTGGCGCCGTAATGACTACATTAATTCAGCCTAGACGACCTAACAATGAGAGGAATTTACAGTTCCTTTAACTGTGAATTAAAAAAAACAAAGAAATTTGATAAACAACTGCGATTTACGATAGGTGATTAGGAAATAAAACTGACGACGTGCTTATGTAGTACGTACAATTAAAACAAACCCAAATATCGACATTATCCAACATCCACCTTGCACCTGTATATGTGCTGGTTAAGAGTACATCGCCTTTATTAATTGGAATTTACTGCAGCTGTTATCATTTTGTTGCGGTGTTTCATAATACGGATCGAAAGGAATGTGCTTATGCCAGGTGCAGATAGGATTAATCCATTGCAGTGTTACGGTACTTCCGCTAGCATTGTCATGAAGTACAACACTTGCAATTGGTATAATAAAGAGAAAGAGTCCGTGTAGTAGCCATCTTAGGGTTCAATCTTCAATCAATGCGTTCACTCACCTGGACAAATGGAATGTGGTTGGGATACCTCCGAAACACGAGTTCTCTCTGTTAAAATATTTACATTTAGTGGAATTTGAACAGAAATTGTTTTTTTTTTTGTTAGTAGATATTCTCGCACTTGATCTCTCGAGATGGAATGCCTTTAAAATATAAGTGAAGAAATATAAATTCCCGAAGGTTTAGTGGGAAAAGGAGGGGACTGGAGAGTGTGGTTTTAAAGCTGACGCGGAGATTTCGAAATCTAATTTTTGGTTATATTACTTAAAAATTTTTCAACACGAATAAGCCCAAAGAGCAAGAAAGAGTTCTGAGTATGAAAGAAACAATGAATCTTTCGATCACTGGAGAGTTTAAATCCAAAACACTAAAAAGATTTACCTGGCGTAACCCGTAAAAGTAATCCAGTAAAACAAGCTAGGTTAGATTTCTTTCAGTTTCCTCTGAAATTTAAATTAATAGATTCTACAGATATTTACCTGGGTACATACATACAACATTCAATTACGTTATGCTTTATGTAAGGCAATATACAACGTGGTTTAAAGGCACTTGGAAATAAATAATGATCTGCTTTATAGATGAAGAATATTTAAAGTTGTTAAAGAAGCTATTGTAAATGTGAAAATACAAAATTAAAAAAAAAAAAAAAAAAAAAATATTGACAACATTGAAGAAAAATTGGATTCAATTGATTTAAAGTTCCAAATTGACGATCAACTTTTCTTTGAGGCTTTTACTAGAAATTAGGAGGAGTTACATTAGCTTACTCGCAAACGAAAGAAAGAATTAGACAAAATCAGAAAAATTAAATCAAGGTATTAGATTATGAAAAATTATATGAAGAGGCATACTAAAGGATGATCCAAATGCAGAAATTTTGAGCCATGAATTATCAAGGCAGATGTAAATGACGAACTGGGAAAGGAAAAAATAAATGGTTTTTTCATTAATCAAGAGCTAATGGATTGAAGAGGGCGAGAGAAACCAACAAAATACTTTCAAACTGAGAAAAAAGAAATTATTGTCAAATAAGCAGGCCCAGATCAATAGAATATTGAAACATGATGGAGAGTAATAACATCTGGGAGAAATTATGAAAGCGGTTGTGCTTTTTATAAGATCATACAAAAGAAAAGCAACACAATATAAACAAGTTAGAAAATTAACAATAATCTAACTCTAATAAATCTCTCACAAAATCAATCCGACCGAAAAGCATAAAGCATTAGAGGGGGAAATAAACGATAGAGGAATTAACTGCGGCTCTTATAAATATGAAAAGCAATAAATAAAACTCCAGGACCTGATGGTTTACTGTTGGTTTTAAATGTTTGGTATGAAAATTTCTTTGTTTCTCTGCGTTCTTTAAACTGCCGTTTCAAAAAAGGGTCTTATCACAAACACAACAAATGGGTTCATATTGTCTTTCCCAAAGGGAGAGAAACATCGACACTTAATTAAAAATTGGAGACCAATTTCCCTTTTAAATATTTCTTACAAATTAGCATCAGCTTGCCTAGCCAACAGAATAAATCATCCTTCCCCCCAATGTAATTTTAAAAGACCAGACTGGTTTTGTCCCCAATAGATTTATTGGTGAAAATATAAGAGATTAATTTATGACATATTAAATTAATACTGAGTTATAAATCCCTGGTATGCTGTTACTGATTCGATTTGAAAAGCTTTTGGCACGGTCTCGCACAAATTTATCCTAAGTACATTGAAGGCTTTTAATTTCGGAAGAGTATATTAAATGGTTCTGTAACATAGATCATATGCATCGTCCATTGGAATTGTTAACGGAGAATACTCTCCATTTTATTTTCAAATTTTGTGTGATTTGCAGACACGGTGATCCACTTTCCCCATACATTTTTGTTTGTTTGCATAGATACCTAGCTACAATTTAAGATGTAATACAGAATAAATGGGATATCGTAATGACATGCTTTTAAAATCTCGCACACAGAGACAAAACTCGTTATGTTAGGATCTTTACTATTATCGATTAGTAGACCGTTAGTTGCAGTCAACTGAACTAGATTTTTTGACCTGAACTAGAACTAGAATTTAGTGACCGGGCTAGTGACTCTTAGAAGGCGCTGTACAATTAACAGACTAGTAGAAACGACCTTCTACTCAGTTTGAAGTAATCTTACTTAATTTAAAAATCGCAAAACGAGTTCCGACGTTCTAACCAAATTGACCAACTAGTTTTGGTCTATACGAATTATTACGGTCCAGACCAGTAGGTATTCTGCTACTCTTGATCTATTAGTTTTTTTGACGCCAACTTTTCCCGCCACTGTCTTGCCCGTGTCTTGAAGCACGTCAGCCGTCTTAACAAGAGCTCTGAAAAAATGTCTTAAAGGTGCATAAATAAGACAAGTTATATTAGCAGTTTACATGGTTGTAGTAATTGTTGTACATTTAACATTTTTCAGATGTGCACAGAGAGCATGACGCGTCATGACAATGGATTCTTCTGGACTTGAGTCACATTTGCCGTGCAGTGTACGCTCATATGTAGTGTATAGTCACAGTTAGTGTATGATTCGCAGGCCTTATATTATTAAGCTTACCGTACATGCTGTATGGAAAAGCAAAAGATTGTAACTCTGAACATGCTGGTATAGACCTATTCTGCATGGGTACCACCGTTAGTAACCTTCCACAAGAACCCTAGGTTTGTGAGTCCACACTGTTGGGTGTAGTGTATAGCCTATTCATGGGCATGTCATGTATACCCCTTGCTATAAATGTCTCCCCAGTTGTGTTTCTCTCCCGGGGTTGTGAACAGGCTCGTAGCCAGACTTAGTAGACTGGTGGCACGGATCATCCCGGGATATCATGCACGTAATGTGACTCAAAGTTTCCAGAATCCATAATTTCCGTGTCTCTAGAACTCACGAATAACATCACAATAAACATGTTGAATTCCAATTATAGCACCCAGGTAAACTGCCATATCATAAAATTTACTTTACCCACCTTTCAGAGCATATATGTGTCAAA
>JAMKCH010037891.1:0-56734 GCA_023653785.1 Ophioderma brevispina | reverse complement strand
GTTTCTACTCTTTCGGTTTTGTTTGCTGGTTTGTTTATTTTTGTGTTTCTTTGTTTTTGTTTTTTGTTGTTGTTTTTTGGTCTATTTTTGTTTGTGTTTGTTTGAGTGTTTCCTTTTGCAATTCGCTGTATTTGTGCGAATAAAAACGTCTCAAATTGTTGACAAACGCACACTGCCCTATGGGCCAATTTAGTGCCCATTATTTGCTTCTACTAATCAAACGGCAGGACCGGTGTGAAAGCAGATATAGTCCGGCGGGAGCCACAGTCCGGGGCTCCATAGACGATTACGGAATGAAGCGTGAAACTAATGTTGCGTGAAGAGTTACCTGAATCGATTGCCCTATTGTTAACCATTGTTCCCGGACTATGAGTACGCCGGACGATAATTACTTCTACACCTGTTTAACTCAAAAAAGGTGTTTTTGATGAAATGCTTCCGTGGACGTGAGGAAGAAAAGTTCAAATGTAAGATCGGAACATTTTCTGGTCACCAACTTTTAAGAACAAACTGCGAGAATTTTTGGGATAATACTAGGATCATCTTGTGACTGTAAAATAAGAGGCCGTGATTAGTCCTCTCATTCAGTCGTATAATAATGTTTTATGAAGTCCATCGAAAGAAAACAAATTTATCCGCAGTCTAAAGTCTTGCCACGATTCGGTTGGGCAGTTTTACTCGCGTCTTTGTTATGTTTATATCATCGCGGGGGGGGGGGCTTTGTGGCCATGGGCTGTTATTGTTCGCTTTGTGTCAGTCAGGTGTTCATTCGAAAGGTTAACGGGCTTTTTGCTTGGGTACATCGTCACAAAGCTATCTGTTTTGGTTGCGTGTGGATGTGAGGTCCGTTGCTCTAAAATAAAAAATATCTTCTATTCATAGACTGAGTTGGGAATTACTTACCGCAAACAAGGAGTGATTCGCTTCTGATTCGGGGTAGTCCTCAACGCTTTGCTGGTATTATTTGACGGGATAGTCCTACGTTTTTCAACAGTTTAAAATAAATATCTTCTCTACGTAAACTGAGCTGGGGATTAATTACCGCAAACAAGAAGAGATTCGCTTCTGATTCGGATAGTCCTGAAGCTGTTGCTATATTATTGTCAAGAGAAGGTTACGTTTTCCAGTTATTTCAAGCCGTTGGATTATATAACATCGGGTTGTTGCTGAATTATAGTAGATTCAACCCATCGTGTCACCAAAGGAAAAGTTTTGGACAGCGTCGATTAGTTGGGAGAGGGGGCAGAATATGTGGCCCGATTCACCTGTTTCATGAACGAACAAAGATAATCTTGCCTTTTATGTTACCATCATCTTTACATAGAGAGTACAAAGACTTTTGTTCCTTCGTATCCAACTACAAACGCTCTAATTCAATAACATTCAACTGATCCATTACATTGAATACCATTGAAGCAAATGCGATTAGTCAGAATGTTTTGAGAGTTAGAAGACTTGAATGGTTTCATTTGGAGCATAGAATTGATTTTTCTCTGCTATCGGACTGAATGTCTCAATAGTATAGTATAGCGTGGAATTTTAATTTCCACACACTGCACATCCCCTCATTCAATGTTCATACCTTCGGAAAAGTACTAGAGGTGACACGATGGGTTGAATCTACTATAGGATGTTAGTGAAATTGACTTTTAATTACGTAATGTCGTTGATACATCGAAATGGAACAGCGTGATGGCCGGGGTTAGCTGTTGAAGTTAATCAATCCGATGGAAATCATCTGGGTATTCCAGTGTTATTATCAGTACCATTGGTTCAACAACAGCAAGGTCATCAGTCGCTAGCAGTTCGGCAGCAACCTGGAACTCAGTGCGTATGAAAGGTAATATATTGATCCAGTCATTAACGTCAATTTGCGACCCGTGTCATAATGGTGTTTTAATATGAGCCCAGTCTCGCGTGCAAAGTTTTTGAAGACGAATTTATTGATATCATTGTTGTTATCAAGAACAAAATACTATGTACCAGTAGATGATGCTAGTTGTGGATGAGCATGGTACTTTCAGTTATGGAAAGCCATAAGCCTAATGCAAATTTTCATCCACATAGTTAGGCATCTGACTTTTTTGATTTTCTTTAGATCAGTTTTATTTGCAAGCCCATCCCCACGGTGTTCATGAATTCTAAATACATGCAAATATTCGTTCAGCTGCATCAAGATGTATGGGCTTGGGGTGGAAACTTATGTTCACATAGTTAAAGGCGGATGACCCTATTAAAATTGAGTTTTTCCATATTATGATTGGGTCTTCACTCCATATCCCCATCTGTAAAGTTCGCCCGAATTCATCGTACTTGAGGAGAGAGCTAAGAACGTGTTTTTGTAAGCCCCCCATAGAGTACTAGTGTAATTAATCTTGTCTACCAAAATGGTGTAAATTTTCCGCTCATAACATCCTTTGGCTCTAAGTTTTCACAGGTCAATGTAATATATAGCTTTCTTTGAGACCAAAATGTTGGCCGCTTCCGGTAAAATCGGGGCTTCGGGGGTCGATGCTATTAGCGATCAAGCCAGGACCTTTAAGGCATCCAGAGAGGTCTTGGGCGGTACTTGATAGGGAGCTTTGGCATTCATTGTATGTTGTGGTCTCCTACATCACTGGTCAGGTCTTACTCATTCATTTCAATTCAACCAAATTGTGGGTTTCGTGGGTTTCCAGGTCGACACTTCAGCATTTGATAGGTTGGGTTACAGAGTTAATGGCAATAACGCAAGTTCACTGTGGCAAGAAGCTGCAAGAACAAGGGTTTTTGTTTCGTCTTCAATAGGCCGGGTGCAAACAAACTTGCAATCTTTATGTGCAAGGAGCTTAGTGGAGAAGCATGTTTCACAAATTCAAATGCCAGAACTTGGAATAGAGATTCCCTGTCCAAAGGTTGGTTTTTGTGTTTTTGTTGCAAGTAGGCTTCTCCACTTCAATGTGAAAAATCTTGATGTGAGTTTGGGCAATTTTTTTCCAGATAAATTGCTTGCATGGATTGTTGGAGTGGGTTCAAGTTTGGTATCTCAAGAAGTGATATATTTCGGGGCAAGGGTTGAAAGGGATTCAGTTAATTTTGCAATCAATTTCGTCTTGTCAGACAAGGCGCGTGAAAAAAAAACTGGGAAGGATTGCAGTCCCTTTGATTCGTGTACTCACTTCCAATGTGAATGGTCCAATTGCTTTGTTCCGAATTCAAACACGGGGATACAGGCTTAGTCACAGCAACTCTCTTTTCCAAGTTCTCTCATAATGATGTTAATAGATAGGGTTATGTGCGCAGTCGAGCCTAAAATGTTTGTTTTGTGGCGTGGTCAACGGGATGTCGTGAGTCAGGGAAAAGTGTCACTTATGGCAAAAACCGACTTATGCAGGTCGGTTGTTGGTGTATTACCGTGTTCACCCGAAGCATTTGGTTGTTGGAATGAACACGTGAATGTTCAATTTTATGTGGTCAAGGCTGGCGTGCACAATGGAGCGTCGGTTTTCACCTAGGCTCACGTTTAGTGTGGGTTTATGTACTTCCTTGAATGGGAGACAGCAGTGAAGCGCCCTCCTAGTAATAAGCCACTACATTGAGTCTAGTCATGCGCTTTTTGTTCCTAAAATGGGAAATTTTCGGGGGGGGGGGGTAGTCATAAAAAGCCAGGCATTACTACTAAATCTTTTCAAAGGCGTTGTATTAGCCTCAGGTGTTGCCATTTCAAGCTCCAGGTAGAAAAGAAAAAAAGGGGTTGTTTTTTTTTTTTTTTTTTTTTTTTTTTTTTTTTTTTTTTTTTTTTTTTTTTTTTTTTTTAACTTTTTAGTGCAGTGATTTTTCAAGTTCATACTTGTCACAAGAATATCGCACCTTACAAAGGTTACAACTCCAGGGGGTCAAGTTGGTCCCAAACAAAGTCGAAATGTTGCCGTGTTCTATCCTCCGTTTCGGGCCCACAGATCGGGTTCGGTTGACCACGGTTTCATCAGTGCCACAGGTACAAATTTGACAAAGGCCAAGCAAAATTGTCAAGATGCAACTAGAATCAAAAATTGTCATTTAGTGATTTTCAGTGTCTTGTCGGCTCGTTTTCGTTCATAAGTATTTGCAAGGCCGGTGTCCATTGGCGTAAAGGGCCTGCCCGCTCAGATGGGGCAAATTTCCAAGTCTTGGAATTTTCCCTATTGGGGGGGTCAAAAGGCCACTTTTTGCACCGGTCAAGTGGGGAGGGGCTAAAATGGGCTGATTTCGCATGATTTTTGCAATTTTTTGGGTGGCGGCCGGTCAAGTCTCTGGGGGAAAACCTGCCCCCCTGCCGCCCACCCGCCCCCCCAGCCCTGTTACAGGGGGGGGGGAGGGTGGGGGGGGGGGTGGGGGGGGGTGGGGGGGGGTTAATTTTTTTAAGGGGGGGGGGGGGGAAGTGGGGGGGGGGGGAGCTACGCCCTGGCCGTTTCCCCAGATGGGGCGTTGTTTCCGGCGCCGCTGATCGTCTTACATAGTGGCAAAACAAGAAATCTGCGGGTTTTAGAATGTCCTTATCTAAGGAGCGAAGCAGATCTTCGCTTGTGCTGTCTTCTTAGATTATTTTGAAGGGCGTTTCAGTTATTCCTGTCCAAATAGGTTGGTTGGAAACTTATCAGTTATATACTGACGCAATGTAAGTGTGTGGGTTGGTTGCCTTTTTTCGCGGCATAGGTGGTTCCAAGGACTGGCGAATCCTGTGCCAAAATGTTCTATTGGCATGGTTTATTTGTTATTTGATAACACCTTTACATCTGTGGCACACACCTAAAGTGGTGCATTATAACAAAAGACCACAAACAGAACTGTGTGTACCGTACGGCTACAATTTTGAAATGTTTACTAAATTATTACGTACGCGCAGTCCAAGCACGTCTGAGATAACTTTTGTGGATGATCATTAGAAACTAATGTTTTGCTTGCTGCAGCACAGCGATCGGTGTTGCCTAAGAGTCATGCATCATTTTGTATTCAAATCACTTATCAATAACCATTAACCTCAAATTGTTGTAATAATGGTGCATATACGTGATTCGCAGCTTTAAAAATTCTTCAGTATAGTTATCATTTAGGCAATTGAATGTGAGAAGGAATGGGGGGAAATATCCTCATACCGTTGTTTACCCAGTGGTAGAACCATCATACTGTCAACGGGAGTTTCCTCATTCATACTAGTGTGTTTGCCTTAAATTTTTTTGGAAACAATTGGTACAGTTTGCGCCATCCTATGCAAACATCGCATGATGCAGTTGTTTGTTCAAGCATATATTATCCCGAGGCTCTTTGGGTTTCCTTAGATTGGGAGAATATCCGGTGCTACCTGCGAAAGGGGGGATGCTTCACACATTATTAAGTGTTTCAGATGTTTCCACCATTTGGTTCAAAAAGATCCAGTTACACGTCGCTTTGCATTAGTTTTCTAAAAACTGATCAATTGGGTAGAACGACTTATGCGCATCCAATTGAGGGGAATATGATGGGCCGATGTGGCCCTATAAAGGCAGGGAAGAATGTTTTGTCACATTCCTGTCCGAAAACGGAAACCATCTTTCCTGTCCCTCTTTTTCCATTGTCATTTTGATGGGGCAAGTTTTTCAAATTAATCAAGTTATAAGTTCCTAAAATGTGTGCGTCCGCAGTAGGTTTAACATCTGCGGACTTTCTCCCCTCATACTTCACGGTTGGCGCTTGCAACATCGGCATCAATGTTTGGAATTCCATTGGATAAATAAAACTTTGGCGCTGTTTAGTGGGTACATTAGCCACCCATATATTTCATTCTAATTAATTGCTGTCATGTCGAATCCTTCCTTCAACCCTTTCCATTCACTGAGACTACACCTGGGAGTATGTGATTTTTAGCATGGCGTTATTTATTTTACAATGGCAGGGCATAGTTTTGTTGCAGTGAAAAACCTTAGGGTTGGATCGTCTGTTATCTAAAGGCTAGGCATACCATAATTCATTTAACAGGAGTAATCACCTGAAGGGACGTGGAGGTATGGCTCAGCGCGATGCATTATCATCGTGAACTTTAACAAGATTATTAAGCAATGTTTGTCCTTGGTTAGGGTACCAGTTGAAACTTGTTTACTTATTTACATTTCCTAGTGCTTTTGATTTGCTCTTATACACCAAATTTGTTTGTGACATTGGTACCACAAGATCGCTCCTGAGGGGTATTTGGCCTTGTGTTATTTCGACTGGGTAGGCGTATGACTACAAAACTGTTAAACTCCAATATTTAGCATGTAATGAGACTCCACACGCGAACTCACTAGGCGTGGTGTGGGCGAGTTGTTGGTATGACTTACTTGAGGCTCGTTATTCCCTCCATTGCTTGGTGCAGTGCGGGTGCCAGTCAGCTCGTCGTTCTGGTGTCAGCCTACTACCGTTGTGAGTTGTGCTTTTGGTTCTAATGAACCTCTTTGCTTGCATCCTCGATATTTTGACTAGATTAAATTTTTGAAGACTAATAGTGGCATTGACCCAGCAAACTTACGGTATGGCTCATTATCTGGCTTCACCAAGGTTATACGTCCGCAATAACGGATACGGCCGACGGTTCTCTGCCGGTATCGATCCGCTTTTATGGTATAGCTTACGGCTGCCGTTTATGATCCTGCGCCTACAGGGCTCCGCGGAGCTCACGAGCCACTTAATGATATCCTATTAACAGACGGGCCAGTTACGGCATACCGCTTGTAAGTGGTGCACTGGAAAAGCGGGATTCCTCATCTATTTTTCCTCAAGCCTGCGTAGGGATGCCCCACTTGGTGGTGTTTCCGTTCTACCCTTGTTCTTCCTCCGATGAGCTGTAAAAGACTCGGCACCCGCCACTGGTTAGCACTCGCTCATGTGTACGGCAAAAATAAGCCCACAATTCCCCATAAATAGCTCGTGGTCGGAATTCACCCGTTCTTTCAATTAATTAACTCTGGCATACAACTATGCACGTCACGAAACACCTCTTCTCGCAGGCTATGGTAATGGGAAACGGGTGCACCAGAATTATCAAATGAGCAGTCATAATCTAGATTTAGGGGAACATCGTGGTGGAGTGTCGGAAAAGACATGACCGAAGCACAGAGGGGATTTCTGGACTATTTTGTAGGGATAAAGCGAGTATGTCAAGCTATTTCAATGTGCATTTTGCTGTGGTAAAGGTTCATTTCATGTGTTCATACTTCCTGTTGTTATTAGGGAATCACTAATTCCTTGAGAAAAGCTTATAATTCTCATCGAATGTTGAGCTCGGCACGTCTCCATTTGCGGTTTGTGTTATGAACAATTGCGCGTTCCCACGGTCCCCATAGCTACTGTGCTGTACGGGCTGGCCGGTTTACGGACAGAAAATACAAAATTGACGATTTCTTACATATGCACCAAATTTGCACATAAAAAATTGGGCGAAACACAATTTGATTACTAGGGCTAACGGTTCAAGATGAAATAAAATCTCACATTTTTTGGAAGGGAATCGAGGGGACGAGGCTGTGGATGACGAAATGCCCTTTAATATAAACAACTCAAAACAACTTGAATTGAACATAATACGGGAAAGAAGACAGCACTTCATAAAATGTTTCACCTACCCACAAAGGGGTCCATAGTCGTTTTAGAGAAAACAAAAATGTTAATTTACCTCTTCGTAAGCCAATACCAGTCCAATTTAAACCGTAAGCATAATAGATCATTGCGAGAGCACTTAGCTGACTACAGCAGCAAAAGGTTGGTCATCAAGACTGTCACAAGCAGATGAGGTGGGAAGTTAAATTTGAGAATATGTTTTTGAGTACACGCAACCATTTCGCCGGTAAATTGTTTTTGCTTTACCGGTTGTGTATTGATTTGTTGTTGTGTGAAGGTAATGTTTTTTGGTCTCTTGACCCGTCTTTTCTAATCTGACGGCTGCTCGGGCGGCCTGCTGCCGTACCGAGTGTCATGATTTATAATATGATGATGCACAGCCCCATCGTAGAATAGGGACCTCATAACAGAGCGTGTGGTGATTCTCTACTCTAAATGCTTAAGTATCGTTGGTCATGTTGGTTGGACGCAAACGAAACGAATAATTTCCGCCCGTATTTGGTGGTCAATCGACAAAGTGTAGCATAGCAAGGCTGGTTAGTCGGTGCTTTGCCCAGGCCTATCCTAGCCAGTTGGCTATATAGGCCTAGGCTTACTAATCTTATCCGGTTAACACAGGAGCATTGCCGTGCAAGAATTTACAACTAATTGAGTAAACCGAACCTCCAAAACTTAATTGTGATCGTGCAAAGATCTCTGGTGGCATTTTCTATGTTGGCTGAGGCCTAGTCCTTTCCGTCACCTTCAGTTTTCGTTTCTTTGGATTGTCCTCGAAAAGTCCTAGTTATGTAAAAAAAATCAAGTTATCTGATATGGCATGTTAAAATTGCATTTCATTTCATTGACATTCGCAATACCAGTTTATGGACAAAAATAGAGTCTATCGCATGTTAACAAAACTGAGTTTAGCCTAGCCTAGGGCCTTCCTAGGCCAGCCTACTAGGCGTAGCCCTAGCCTAGGCATGTAGGCCAGCCGTTAGGTGTATCAGACTTGACTAAAAAGTTGAGATTAATGTAATTAATTATTAACCGCTAAACTGCTGGCATGTTTGGTAGGCCCTAAGTTAGGGGGCATCGACAGAAGACCTAGGCCCGAGTAGGCTATGAATTCGGTTACTGTTAGTTCCTTTACTGTTTTTGAAGGAAGTTCGCACAACTACAACAGACAAATGACAACAAGAGAATTCATTTGCATTTGCGTTCGGTTTCACGATTCGATGAGCATACCCCAACCCTTGATTCCATTTTAAAAAGAAATCAGAAAATTGGAACAATAAAAGTATTGATAATCTGGCCAACAATCGGGAATTCTCCATCGCCAGACAAAATGTAAAATGTGTTGTGATGCTACCACTTCATGCGAGTCAAACGATCGCTTTGCATGTGGGTTTAAGAGTCAACGAGGTTTCCGAATTACAGCCATCAGATCGGCTGAAAATTTGACATTCGTTCTGACTTCAACCCAATTTTAACATTCTAAGCGATCGTTGATATCTTACCTACCACTGTGATGCAATCTTAGCATAAAAAAAAAAAAGACTCAGTGAATTAAACTTGCAATTGGTCCCAACTAGCTGAGCCGTAATTCTTCTTCTGGCCCAACCAGTGCCAATTCACTTCGTCAAGGTGGAGTTTTTGCCGGTTCGAAGTCAAAGTACAGTCTCCGTCCCCTCCTTGATGAAAATAGTTGTTTTGCATGGCCTTTCAGGAACGTAAAGAGGTCAGTCTCTTACACCAGTTAAAGTACGCCCTGTTTTACTGTTAGCCTTGATTGCTGTGTTGTACAAAATGTGAGAGCTGTTTGCTTGGGATGGAATTCGAATGCACTTGGGTAAATTTAGCCCCACAACATTTGCAAATAACATCGGCCGCTAGCAGTCTAGATTTTATTTACTCTTGATTTTTTCCTAGTTCTATACGATGGCGTACGATCAACTTTTCTCAGCAACTTCAGCGAATAATCACTCGCGAGTCCGCATAGATCTGTTCATAAAAGGTAATAACCATGTACCTAGGCCTATAGGTCAAGTTCTTTAATCCGTTGTTTGGATAGTGCAAAGAAAGTTGGCTCCCTGCCCTGTGAAACTCAGTGTCGTCATTTGCTAGCCTACGTCGCCGTAACAATTGTTTGAACTAAGCGTACCAGTATACCGGCTTGTCATCTTGTGCAACCAGTAAACGGCGGGGTATCGCGTACTCGTTTGGTTAATGCGCTGTCTACAGCAGCGTGACTATTACGCACACACGCCGCATGATAATTTTTGAACCTGATTGAACAAACTATAGTAATTGTGTGTTTGCTTCTTTTTTCTCAATCGATCCATGAAGCGGAATGTTTATCCATTGATGAGGTGGACACAAAGGGCCTAGCTTACATGATTAGGCTAAATGAAATGAAATTGTTGTTTCCCGTCGCCCGACGCGCCCCATTTTTCTTTACCGCTAGAAATTTTCATTATTTTAAAAATATTTCATTATTTGTTGGTTATAGCTCTTCATCCACAAACATTTGACCAAGAACTTTCCTAAGCAATCGAGCACTCTTTGACCAAGTTTTTGATCACATTTATCATTATACAGTAAAATTGATAGTTCCACCATCCCACCGGTCACTTTTTTCTCCAGACTTTTATTCAAAGTCGCATTTTTGAGCCTATTTAATTACCCAAGTGGGAAAAATATACCACAACAAGGATCAATAGAGACTCTCACTAGTATCCATGTTTTCATTGAAAGGGTTGTTTCTAGTTTTCTTGTTATTGCAGTGCAGACATCGACAACAAGTACGGATTTCCGTCTTTCGTACGGGAAATGATGCGAAATACGGACTTACGTGTTCCCGTAAAATAGGGAAAACTGGGTTCCCGTTACTAAAAAAAAAAAATTTATAAGTTGTATAAAAAGCGAAAATAGTAAATACAGAACAGTAAAGCTCAGAAAAGAGTCATATCTTTTCAAGGAATAAGAGAACTAGATTTTGAAATTTTTCATTTATACAATCTTTGAAAATGGGTTTTTTTCCGAACATTGTTTCTGCCGAACTTTCGGATAATGCACCCACATTAATTTTTTGATTTTAAACCAATGGTTTTTTAACTGCTGTAATGCTAAATTCTTTCTGCAGGTATTTGACAATTTACTTAAATGGTGCAAGTGATAGACCCTACAAACAAGGAATTGTTATAGTGGTTTTGTTTTAAGGTTTCAAGCTTTATACTTTTCGTGCATTTAAAAAATATATGGACTTATCCCACTGACAATTCGCTTAAATGGGGGCTGCCATTCGCGGAGCTCTGCCTTCACTGCACTGATATTGCTATGTATACAGGCTGTAGAGCAAAGTTTGGGCCAAAAGTCTTTTGCGTTGGCCAGCCTGTTAACAATTCTTTGGAAAATTTGAAAATACACAAAATTAGAGTCCTTTGGCAGCACCTTTCCCGACATCGTATATAGACTAAATTGAAATCTGTCACATATTTTTATTAAAAGTGGTTGCCAACTTGAATTGCTGTCATATATTCACTAAATGTAGTTATTTTTATAGAATGAATTTGAATGTTGTACTGTTTTTGTGCTGTATCTTCTTTGAAAAGGTATAAGATCGGAAATTCCTTGCCACATGAAAGCCATCATGGCATCATCTTTTTTTTTTCGGATTGTCAGTGCGGATATTGCGGGTTTTTAGGTATTCAAATGAGCCCCCTTTTTTTTTTTTTGTTTTTTAATTAAGCGGCATTCCCTTGAAATTCCTTCTGTGTGTGTTCCATTTTGGCTTAGGGTGACTCGTTTTGCACTGTACCTTTGAAATGGTACATCGGATCCACGCAACTTCCTTCGTCTACAACATGAAAACTATTCATGGTCATCTTTCTTCTTCCTGCATGATATATGGGTTTAGGCATTCAAATAACTAATTAAAGGGTCGTTTCTTTCTTTTGTCTTGAAATTTGTTTCCCAAAAAAAAAAAAAAAAAATTTTGCACTGTCAATATCTGGAGTTCCATAAGGCGTATGTTCGAACTTTTTTGGAAGGTAAGTGGGTTGAAGAGATCTTGACCTGTGGTCCCCATCTTTGGCAATAATTCCTCAATTGGCGTGGCTGGGATCAGAATTGGGCCATATGTTCACGACTCGTGTTGTGGGTCAAAGGTTCATTCCAGTCCAAATGTGTTTAAATCACCTGTAACCTTGTTATTGTAGGATAGTATGTGAAACTTGGTGGTTGTGGTAAAAATTCGTGCCAAAAATTTGAAGGTCCTTGAAAAGTGTCCTATGGGGTTATTCACTTGGGTAAAATCACTAAATGTGTGATAGTATATGAAACTTGGTGGGTGTGGTCAGCATTCTTGCTCAAATTTTGTAAGGGCTTTCAAGGTCATGGCGGGTCATCCAATGTCAGACACAGATCACTACACGTGCTTGTATGGTCATGAAACCTGTTGTTTGTAGTCAACATTAATAGAATCAAATGTTTTCAATGTCATTCCGGTCATCTGAGTCCTCTAAGGTCAACCCTCAAAATGGTGGATTTCCTTCCCCTGCTCCTTGATCTGCACCCTTCACCAGATTTCATTACTACCTTCAATTTCACCAGCCAGGGTGTTTGCAAGATTTCCACTTGCAATATTTAAAAAAATTTTATGACCAATCACAATATGTTCAAATTTAATTCCTAAAACGGAAAATACATTTTCAAAAATCTGTTACAATGAATTCAAAAGTTCCGTCCTCTGTTTATAAGGCTGTTTTGGGTTGTTGTGTGGTTTTATTGTACTGTTTCAGTTTGAGGGCAAACAATGCATGGATCCTAGCCTGTGCAGTGAAATACTATATATAAAAGTGGTGTGAATCGCGTGAATCGGGGGGGGGGGTGGGGGGGGGGTACATGTCCCCTGGTATAACTGGGCCTTTCGTGAAGTGCATTTTCGATGAGTCGCCAAATCAGTTGCCTATGGGAACTGAAAACCCACGGAACACAAGAGAAATCCAGAATTTGAGTGCCATCAGAATGGAGTGGAATTTTCAGCACAGGTTATTTTGTGGTTTTCTATAGGAGTAAAAGGTCTCTAATGATCACACGCAATCTCTGAAAATCCCTTAAAATTGATCTCAGCATGTAACCTTTGTTAAAGGCACCTCATGATCTGCCCGAAAGATTCAACATGTTTGAAATTAAAGAGTAGCTTAAAAGTGAAGGATAATTCTGTAGAATTCTCATGAGTAATTTTATCATGAAAAATTTACAAAAAAGAAGAAAACAGCAGTGTTCCAAATATGAAATCTCCTTTAATTACATGTTTTGCATGTCCAATTCAGTAAAGTGTCTGTACGGAATAGCAAAATATCTGATTTTGTCGTAAGACATTGCTTTCAGGCCGGGTATGTTAATGAATACCTAAACTGCACAAAGAACAAAATGCACAAATTCTTGATTTTCATTTTCGCCCTTTTCATCACTGATAGTGCCTTTATAAGTGACTTGTTTACTATGATTATTGATTTTCCGATTCACCTATAAGTGCAATACTAATTATCCAGAGTTTTGTCACGTATATAACGGCAAATAGTCCCATAAGAACAGCGATAATGAAAGTTTTGAGAATGAAATTTTCCAAATCCTGAATAATGAAATTGTCATCCTATGCCCCTCGCGAAACAAGGGGACGGAAACTAACAATTTCATTCCATTAATTAGCCTTAAAATTAGGTCATTGCATGATAGACATTTGGGCTGCATGCCTCAGACTCAGTATTGTACATGTATGCTAGGCTAGGCTTATATAGGCCTACCACATTTTCAAATTGTGTCAGCTATCTAGTGCTTTCAGATGAAGCATGCATCCGGCATGCATGCAGTGTGCTTGGTGCTCCATTTAGGCCTATAGATTGCGAACTTGAAAACAAAACATGCTCCAAAACATGTGGCAAGAGGTAACACTATACTCACGCTCCTCTCCCTTTTAGGCTTTTACCAAAATTAGGGTTTAATGAATAATGACACAAATTAATGCGAGTCATTCTTTCACACACACGGGCCCAATACGGCCAGGTAATGGCCCAATACGGCCAAATGGCCCAATAACGGCCCATAACAGTGACGATTCAAATGATTGGCCCTTTTACTGGGCCGATTTCTGGCCCTATTCATGGCCCGTAACGGCAACTGAACCGGCCATTACCGTTTGCCATTGCGGGCCTCATTATCGCAGCCGCTAGCGTTCCGTTATCGGGCGTTACTGTAATCATTTGGTAATGTTTGCTGAGGAAGATTTTCTTCCCTCACCAGACAATTTGTCTATGTCTTAACTATGAAGAGGTACACTAAAGAGCTTAACGCATGTGCAGGGAAAAGATGCACCATAGTCTTAACTAAAATGGCCAGAGAGAAGTTGTCTTCAATGTCCAATACTCCAATATCAGATTCACGTCATCTTCCAACCCTACTTTATTTTATGATCATGTCAAGACTTATTCAAACAGCATCTGTCTAGCGCATTTGTGTTCTTTAACCGCAATCCAGGTGTTCTCTTTTTTCCTCCCAGCAGTGCTGGGGATTACCTTGGTCCAAATTTCTGGCCTCGCTTGGTCAGTCTTTAATTTAGTAGCGTTTATTTTGGTTTTTTTTTTCCCGTTTTCTTGCCCTCTAAATCATTCGCCTATTTTTGCTTTAAAAGGGGGAGGGGGTTTGTGGCAATTTTTTTTGGCCAAAAATTTTGTGTTGGGCGTTTTCTCATTAATTTATCCTTTTCTGCTTTGTATGTAATGTAATGATGTTTGACAGACAGATGCTGCTAGTGATTATTAAATATTGAATTTCTAATATGAACAGGAACAATTAATCAACTCGGCAACCTGTGCTAAAGATTCTATTGTATTAATTAATATTTAAGGATTTGTTAAGAGTGGATTGGCATAAGTTTTTAACATACATGTAGGTATATGAAAAATATTACTGCTGTGGATAATTATACACTTTAAAACATTTAGAAAGTCCTTGAACAGGTGGAAGTTCCGCTTTCGGATCCCATCTGCAGATTCTGGTGTGAAATATTACAAACTTTGATGCCTGGGACAGATAGGGGGAGGTAATGCTCCCGGCCTATCTGTAGGGCTACATAAGTTTTGGGTTGCTATTTGATTGAGAGTTCCTCCTCAGTTAGGCTAGGGGATTGGGAAGAATCGTGCCTGGCCAAGGTTTGGTCGATGGCATTGTATTTCAGGGAATTTCTTCCGATCATGCTAATTTGTAGTTTTGGGTGCAATAATTGAAGATTCGGATTTGCATATCTGTGCAGCTTCGCCAATAATGCCACGACTAAAAACTACACTTTACAAGCCATGTTTTCATGTATGAAAGGTTAACTTATTTGAAGAATAAACGAACCTCATAGTCCTCTCTGCGCATAACCGATGCGTGAATGCCAAATTGGTTGTCCAGTTTCATACTTTAGTCTGCGGATAATCCGATTTTTGGTCTTTTTTTCTAAGATTGGATTATATTACAGGGTATACTTTCCTTTGTTTTATATAAATAACAAATAAATCGGGTATCAGAATGTCTATAGTCTGCGTAACGATAACTCGAACATCTTCAACAGACTATACCAAATTCACTGGCATAACATACGTTAGTATGTTCATCAATATCTGTGACATAGAAGTTATAAAGGGGTTTGACGTGTGATCTGTGTACGCAGCAAGTTGCTTTGCACCTTCAGCATTCTGTTTAGAGCCCAGACATCGACGATATAAAAGAATTTGCGTTTGAGGGTACACACAACTCTTGCACGCGCCATAGACTTTGTGTGTGAAATGATTGTCAGAATAATGGCTATAACTCGAGTTACCTTTCGTTTTGGAAAACATGGATTATATGAATACAGCCAATAACATTTAGGTTTAGATTTTTAGATATTTACTGATTTTGACAGATGCCGTATTTTTGCGGGTTCACTTCCGACTCTTAGCCTCATGCGCCTTGTGTGTTTATACGCCGATCATACTTAGATTTCATTCAAATTTCGATGTTTTCTTTTCAAAATTGTCAGTACACATTCACTCCTATCTTTTAAAATAAAAGTTGGTCAACAAAACCACAGAATTACTAAGAATATCTCACAATTTATACACAAAAGAGGTACGACAGTCGTGATAAACCTCGGACTGATATAGGCTGTGTCCACTCTAATGGTGGTGTGTACCATTGAGGTGCAAAGGTAACATTCGCGGATACCGCGTACAGCTGTGCGTTTTGTTTGCGTTTATTCAAATCGCGCATCTCTACGCCTGCGTTCCTGCTTTACTGCGTGCCGAATGAGGCGCGGATTTTTATTGCCGCCCAAGGAAGCGCCCAGATTGATATAAAAAGTGTCAAATTTGAGTGGTTTTAGGCATGTAGTCGGTGACTCCATTTTTTATTTCAAAACTGTGATGAACCACATTGGGATCACATCACACTTGGAAATTTAAAAATTCTATCGAGTAGTTTTTATTTTATAGGTGATTAAAGCATATTTTGTTTTTACTTTTCCATAGAATTGTGTGGTTTAAAAAGCGACCAGATACCGTTTTATCTTTGGTTATAGCTCAAAAACAAAGTCGATTACACCCTCTTTTTATTTCAGATTCTTGATCACCGTTGGAAATACCATATATGTGAATTCTAGAAAAATCTATCGAGTAATTTGCTAACACGTCAAACCCCTCAAGGACCCTGCAGTTCACACTCACACTCTCTCTCGCGCGCGCACACACCCACACACACATACAACCCCGCACACCCACACACACCGGGCTACTAACACCATCACCGCTTATAAAGGATAACGCAAAGCATATTGCACCAATTCGATTTTAGACGATACGATATACAATTACCTGATTTTGCAGATTTACGGTCGAATTTGCACAAATAAGGCATTTCACAGTCTCTGTATGGTCATACTGTGATGCTATCATCAGTGCATTCCATCCATCCTATAATATGCAAAGCCAACCAATGCTATATTACTTTTTTTTCAATCTTTGGCGATAACCTTTTAAAATGATATACAATCTGTTGAGCTTTCTGCTTTCTTCACAGATATATCTGGCTTTTTATATTTTTGCACTGTTTTTTGTTGTTTGTTTGTTGTGTGTTCATTTAAAATAATTCAAAAAAAGAAAAAACATAAAATTTTAAAATTAACAAAACAATCATTATATAATAAAATAGTAAAAAACATATTTAATTTTGTTATATTACCGGTAAATTTTGTAAAATAACTGCAAATATTGACAAACCTTGTTTTGCAAATCCATCGTTGCTTTGGAATCAATCAGACACTGCACAGTCTCTGTGTGGCCATAGCGTGACGCTATCATCAAAGCGCTCCATTTATCCTATAGAGATAGCGAAAGACAGAAATTAAAACATAACCTTTTTAGACACTGTGCCATTGGTGTTAATGGGTGACCTGCCCACAAATGGAGCTAGTGTAGAAATATCATGGTTGGCCTCGTAATTGTTAAAATTACTTCGTTGGTGCGGTATATTTTAAATAAAATGAGCTTTAAGAATTCAGGTGTTTTTTTTTTATACCGTATGACTTCTGCACAATTTCGCTAATTGTCCGGTAATGTTTATTTTAAGTTGTACTTAACGGCCGTTATACAACCAAATAAATTATTTCTTAAGTATATCCAAATCAGGCTCGACCTCAGCGCGGCCTTTTCTAAGGTCTGCGTTGACTATAGCGTCATTGAATGTGGAGGGGTTTTTTCCAATTCCAATATACATGTGGGACGTATTGTTTGTGAAAATTTTTAGATACATCTTGGTCAACCAAGGTTTTCGAAATCAAATTGTATTAGGATTCCAAAATCATTGGTGTCATTTTTTTAAATGTGTTCTTGGATGAATTCTTGGGGGGCAAGGTTTACACGACTTTTTATATCCAGTGACAAATAAATATAAAACGGGGCAAAATGTGTTTTAAAATTATACCATCATTTCAGACCTTCAAGGATTACAGAAAGGGATAGTTTGCCCTACCTGAGAGTTATAATACAAGAGTTACAGTAAACTGGTCAAGGTCACACATGGGGGTAAATTTCAGATTCATCGGTTTGTTCTCAAAATGTGCCAAATTGTTCGCTTACTGTACAGAAGGCCGAAAATATAAAGGTCGCGTTGTCAATGCGTTTTGATAATAATTAAAGGGCAAATATGGGCCGTGGTCCACAGGGTCTAATGGGAAGAACCACTAGTTACATCTCTAAAAGTCTCACTTTAAAAGGTGAAACCCATAATCTATTTACATTTTCTTATTTAGTATGACCCATTGAACGATTTAAAACCAGTTTCAACAAAATCGGACCATTCTATAAATAATGCCTTGAACTTTCTTGACCTATTGTACTAAAACAATAGGTTCGTAATTATGGCAACTGTACTTTATTCTGAAAGCTTATGAGCAAGCTGAACAGAACTGGGATAATTTTAAACAATTTAAACAGTTTTATCTGTTACCCCGTACAAATTTTGCCCACCTTATAAAACACCCACGAACACATTTTAAAAAATGAACCCAGCTTTTCAGATTCTCCATGAAATTCTGTATCGGAAAAACATTGGTGGCAAAATTGTAATATGAAAAAAACTAAAAAACCAAACTCCATTACATTTCCCCATTACTACAAAATGTAACACATTGCTGGATTTGTGTATAAGCTCTCCATTGCGATATCCTATGTCTGCAGTAAACCCACAGATGAATCAACAATCACCGCCAAACCATACCAGCAATGGGTCCTTGCCACCGAGAGACACATCGACAATACGGAAGTGCTAATATTTGTGAGAACCTGTACCGATAGTAGAATCAACCTCAATGTCTTATGATGACAACAATGCGAAGGCCTCACTATTAGCTTAGCTCTGTCCTAGTACATCCGTTACAAACCTCCATCAGTGACTTTCAAGCCCCCTCAACTCAACCCTGGGATTTCCACCAAACCTCACTTCTTCATGGCGACTTCAACCAGCCATAGTTCCCATTGGGGCTACAATGAAACTAACAAGACGGACAAGCTGTCGAGAATGGATGACAGTCAACATGTACGTCTCCTTCACGACTATAAACTGCCGCCATCATTTCATAGTGCCCCGCTGGAAGAGAGGTTATCACCCTGATCTAGCTATTGTTAGCAACAACATCTCTAACCTGTGTAGCAAGATTGTTCTGGATCCTGTTCCACAAACTCAACATCGACCAATCGGTATCCAAGTCAACGCTGCAGTAAGACCAAACAAAGTGCCTTTTAAGCGCCGCTTTAACTACAGGAAAGCAGACTGGCAAGGATTCACTGATGACCTGGATCAGAACGTGAAGAGGATTGCTCCAAAACCCCATAACTATGACAAATTTGCCCAGATTCATACCCAGAGGCTGTAGGACGGAATACATACCAGGCCTTTCCAAGGAATGTGCAGTGCTAGAGAATATCAAGAGTATATCACCATGTTTGAAGGTGATCTTTTTTCGGCTGAAACAACCGCTAAAGGTGAGGAAGTTTCGGAGAGTATCTCCCAGGAAAATATCAAAACCTGACATATTTAATTGAATCCACCGATATGACCCATAACAGCAAGAAAGCATGGTCTACCATCCGAAAGCTCCGAGGGGATCCAACAGAACCTCGACAGCAGCGAAATGTCACACCCAACCAAGTTGCCCACCAACTGCTTTTAAATGGCAAGTGCAGCAAGAAACCCAAGAAGATCAGACTAGACCATAAGAGGTTATAGTGGTGGACCCTGGGTTCACTCGACCTTCAACAATGGGACAAATTGGAATCCGGTATTGCTAAACTTCAACCAGGAAAAGCAGTAGGCCTTGACAACATCTCTACTGAGCAGCTAAAAAATCTTGGCCCAGTAGCAAAGGAATGGCTTCTTGAGCTCTATAATTGCTCCCTTATTTCCCACAGGTTCCTAAAGATCTGGAGGAAAGCACATGTTATGACACTCCTAAAGCCTGGGAAAGATCCATCCAATCCCAAGCGCTCCAGACCTATATCACTCCTCAGCCATACCTACAAGCTCTTTGAACGTCTCCTGCTCAATCGTATCGCACCTGTGATAGACGAACACCTCATACAACAAGCAGGTTTCCGGCCAGGCAAATCAACAACAAGCCAAGTACTCAACCTAACTCAACACATTGAGGATTGTTTCGAGAAGGGTATGGTAACCGGAGCTGTGTTCGTCGACCTATCAGCAGCGTACGACACTGTTAATCACAGATGCCTACTCCATAAAATCCTGGAAATTACCAAGGACATTCGCTTGACTGAGCTTTTCCGAGGATTGCTGGCAACCAGGAGTTTCTTTTTTCAGCTAGGAGCGAAGAAGAGCCGATGGCGTAGGCTCAAGAATGGTCTACCACAAGGGAGTGTGCTTGCACCTCTACTGTTCAACATCTATACCAACGACCAACCAACCTAGGAGTGCAGGAACCTGTTGGTTTATTTATGCAGACGATCTTGGAATTAGCGCACAAGATGCCGACTTCACAGTTGTTGAAGAGAAACTCTCCAAAGCTTTGGATGAACTCGCTCCTTATTATGAGGAAAACCACCTACGTGCAAATCCATCTAAGACACAGGTGTATGCTTTCCATCTACGCAACCGTGAAGCCAAACGTCAGCTTAAAGATACCTGGTTTGGAACACCCCTGGAGCACTGTGATAACCCTGTCTACCTAGGAGTTACCTTGGACCACACTCTCTTTTATAAGACCCACATCGAGAAGACGAAGAGTAAAGTATGTTCACGCAATAACATCTTGAACAAACTCACTGGCACAAGATGGGGTGCTCGCCCACATACCCTAAGATCGCGGCACTTGCCCTGTGCTACTCATGTGCAGAGTATGCCTGCCCTGTATGGGAAAGATCAACCCATGCCAAGAAGCTTGATTCAGCGTTAAGTGCCTCCTGTCGGCTTGTCACAGGATGCCTCCATCCAACACCAACGGAAAACTTATACATCCTAGCAGGAATTGCACCATCAGACATCCGTCGTAGCGTAGCGAGCATGCAAGAGCGTAGCTGCCTAGTATCTAATGTGAAGCACCCTATGTCTGGACAGATACCTGCTGCCAACCGCCTTAAATCCAGAGAGAGTTTCTTAAGCAAAGTCCAACCTTTTGAAACAGTCTCTAAGGAGGTCAAGAGAGTCGCCCTGTGGAAAGAAAGACTTGCCATCAACCAATTAACATCTATCGGTATTGAACCTGGTGAGCATCTCCCACCTGGAACTGACTCCTCATGGGCTGAATGGCGATGCCTCAACAGATTGAGAACCAGAACTGGCCGATCTAAGGTTTCCTTGCAGAAGTGGGGCTATCTGGAAGCAGATCAGGATACTACCTGTGGTTATGGAACAGCACCACAGACAATGGAACATCTCTTGGTTTGCCCACTGCTGGAGCAACAATGCACAAACAAGGACCTTGCGGAATTCAGTGAAGCAGCCAGATGTTGTACCCATCTCTGGTTGGATCATATTTGAGAACCACAGTGTTTGGACACGATAAAAAAAAAAAAAAAAAAAAATGTAAAATTACTGTCAAATTTCCGTTAATTGACAGAAATTTCTGTAAATTTACCCTAAAAATGACTGGAAATACTGCTGCCAGAAATTTCCGTAAATTTACGGAAACTTTTTTAACAGTGTAGCTGCCTAGTATCTAATGTGAAGCACCCTATGTCTGGACAGATACCTGCTGCCAACCGCCTTAAATCCAGAGAGAGTTTCTTAAGCAAAGTCCAACCTTTTGAAACAGTCTCTAAGGAGGTCAAGAGAGTCGCCCTGTGGAAAGAAAGACTTGCCATCAACCAATTAACATCTATCGGTATTAAACCTGGTGAGCATCTCCCACCTGGAACTGACTCCTCATGGGCTGAATGGCGATGCCTCAACAGATTGAGAACCAGAACTGGCCGATCTAAGGTTTCCTTGCAGAAGTGGGGCTATCTGGAAGCAGATCAGGATACTACCTGTGGTTATGGAACAGCACCACAGACAATGGAACATCTCTTGGTTTGCCCACTGCTGGAGCAACAATGCACAAACAAGGACCTTGCGGAATTCAGTGAAGCAACCAGATGTTGTACCCATCTCTGGTTGGATCATATTTGAGAACCACAGTGTTTGGACACGATAAGAAGAAAGAAGTTATTTAATGACTTAAATATTAGTAAACAATAAAAAACACTGACAAGTCGACTTTCACATTGAGATATTTTTTTGGGTAAATCATGAATATACACCATTTTAACCACGTCAGTTGGAAGTGTTGACTGGAGTATGTAGGGTCTATGGAAGATTCCTAGCCATATCTAAGTCTTATCTAGTATGACCAAAATGAGCAATTTACAACCAGTTTGAACTAATCTGAAATGTTTCCCATTTTAACCTATCAAAGATTACGAGCAAATAAGTAGAGTTTATCAGAATGTAATTTTCTTAGTGGTCCCAACATTGGAAGTATAAACGATCTTGTCTACTTTAAACTGGTCAAATTTGAAGGTTCATGAAATCCACGGTAGGAAAATGGGATATGATTCTCAAGACGGGGATAAATAAGGATATTGCCGTGATATTGTTTATTAAAAACGCTAATAAACAATATATACATTATTTACCTTGTTTTGTAGATCTACCGTTGCCTTTGCATCAATGAGGCACCGTACCGTTTCTGCATGACCATTTTGTGATGCTATCATCAATGCGCTCCATTGATCCTAACAAAAAAGGTAACGCAATTATATGTACAGACAACTTCTCTCGTCTCTGAGATCACTTGTCATTCATAATGAATACCCCATTAGGAAGATAAATCTACAGGGTGAGTCAAAAAAACTTGCCCTGGCCCTGATTGTGTCCGCCATTTGAATTTTTAAGTAAAATATATCTAACATCTGAAAGCTTAGTTCTTTATCTTTAATTTGTTGCAAAGATCATCCACATCGGTTAGGTATAGACCAGGCTACAGTCGTTTGAATTAAGTAGTTGGTTTTGTGCTCTGTCCATGCATTCAAAGTAAAATGAACGGCGTTCAGCGAAAGTAATCAGTTCCAGAAGAAAAATTGGGCTGCAGAATAAATGTAACGCAATTTAACCCCACAAAATTAGATTAATTTACCCTCGATGTCCTATTAACGTTTCTACTTCCTCATCACTCATAAAAATCATTTGCAAACATAAATTAATTTGATACATGTATCAGTTTCTGGATGAGTTTGAAATGAATCATACCACATGAAGGACAGACATCGGGGACAACCTTTTAAGGTTTCAGTATAAACATCGAGAAGACGGAGAGTAAGTATGTTCACGGCATATAAATCTGAACAAAATCAATGGCACAAGATGGGGTGCTCGCCCACATACCCTAAGATCGACGGCACTTGCCCTCTGCTACTTATGTGCAGAGTAGGCCGCCCGTATGGGAAAGATCAACCATGCCAAGAAGCTTGATTCAGCGTTAAGGCTCTGTTCGGCTTGTCACAGGATGCCTTCGTCCAACCCCAACGGAAAAACTTATACATCCTAGCAGGAATCGCACCATCAGAAATCCGTCGTAGCGTTAGCGAGAATGCAAGAGCGTAGCTGCAAGTATCTAATGTGAAGCACCCTATCGTCTGGACAGATCCCTGCTGCCAACCGCCTTAAAGCCAGAGGAGAGTTGTCTTAAGCAAAAGTCCAAACCTTTGGAAACGTCCTAAGGAGGTCAGAGAGTCGCCTGTGGAAAGAAAGACTTTGCCATCAACAAATTAACTCTATCGGTATTAATTAAACCTGGTGACCATCTCCACCCGGAACTGACTCCTCATGGGAGGAATGCGATGCCTCAACAGATTGCGAACCAGAGAACTGGTCCGACCGCAGATCTAAGTTCCTGCAGAAGGGGGGCTAATTGGAAGCAGAGCAGATCAGGATACTATGTGGTTATGGAACAGCACCACAGAAATGGAACATCCTCTTGGTCTGCCAATGCTGGGAAGCAACAATGCACAAACCAAGGCCTTGCGGGGAAAAATTCCCAGTGAAGCAGGCACCCGATTTGCACCATCTCTGGTTGGATCATATTGGAGAATCACACAGTGTTGGACACGATAAGAAGAAAGAAGTATTTAATGACTTAAATATTAGTAAACAATAAAAAACACTGACCAGTCGACTTCCACATTGAGATATTTTTTTGGGAAAATCATGAATATACCCATTTTAACCACGTCAGTTGGAAGTGTTGACTGGAGTATGTAGGGTCTATGGAAGATTCATAGCCAATCCTAGTCTTATCTATGGTATGACCAAAATGAGCAATTTACAACCAGTTTGAACTAATCTGAAATGTTTCCCATTTTAACCTATCAAAGTATTACGAGCAACTAAGTAGAGTTTCTAGAATGTATTTTCTTAGTGGTTCCCAACAGGGAAGTATAAACGATCTTGTCTACTTTAAACTGTGTCAATTTGAAGGTTATGAATCCACGGATTAGGAAATGGGATATGATTCTCCAAGACGGGGTATTAAATAAGGATATTGCCCGTGCGCGTGCGTGATATTGTTATAAAAACGCTAATAAACAATATATGCACATATTCTTGTTTTGATAGATCTTACGTTTGCCTTTGCATAAATGAGGCACCGTACGTTTCTCATGACCATTTTGTGATGCTATCTCAATGCGCTACATTTGATCCCTAACAAAAAAGGGGGTTTACGACATTATATGTACAGACAACTTCTCTCGTCTCTGAGATCACTTGTCATTCATAATGAAACCCCATTAGGAAGATAAATCTACGCGGTGAGTCAAAAAAACTTGCCCTGGCCCTGATTGTGTCCGCCATTTAATTTTAAGCTAAAATATATCTAACATCTGAAAGCTTATCTTTATCTTTAATTTGTTGCAAAGATCATCCACATCGCGTTAGGTTATAGACCACGCTACAGTCGTTGAAGTAGTGGTTTTGTGGCTTGTCAGGACAATTCACATTAAAATGAACGGCGTTCAGCGAAAGCAAATCAGTGGCCAGAAGAAATTCGGGCTATTTATTGAATACAGAATAAATGTGACGCATTTTAACCCCACAAAATTAGATTTAATTTACCTCGATGTCCTCGTAACGTTTCTACTTCCTCATTACTCATAAAATCATTTGCAAATAAATAACTTGATACATGTATCAGTTTATGGATGAGTTGGAATGAATCATTACCACATGAAGGGACAGACATCGGTACAACCTTTGAGGTTTAAGTATTGTCTTATTTGGAGACCACAAAAATATTGCAAAATCTTGAACAAAAAAGTTTCAAATATAAAACTTACCATTATCACTGACTTTTACCCCAAGATTCCACTTATTTGACCATTAGACATAGCCATCATACCTTATCATCATGTCCGAGTCATTGCCTTAGGGCGGCGTGATTCAAATGGGAATTCCGTGGATAGGAGGAGAAGCTGACTACTTGCTTCCAAAATACGTAGCTAGAAGACTGTGATACATGTGTGTTGAACAGCCTCAATTTGGTGGTTGTAGGTATTAATGGGTTTCTCTATAACTGCTCCAACTTCCAAGAAAGCTATCCAAGCTAGTGCTTTGCGCCGGTTAGATCACGCGGACTAGCTTGCAAACCATAGAAATCTGAATCGGTCAAAGATTCATTTGGACTGTCGTAGGCTTGGAGTGTAGGATGATGATCACAATTTTATGAAAATATATCCTTTGATCATATGACCAGTGTATTTTGCTGCTGAAGCTGTCCTGCTCAACTGAGTGTGGGCCCTTTTTGAGAGAATCTAGAAGGCCAATGTCATCAGATCGTTAAGGAGGGTAGGTGTGTACAATTCCAGAGTCATTCCCGGAGGTGGGCTTTCGTTTTAAAAAGATAATCCACAACTATGATGAACACATAAGGGACGCCAAGTGCATCTCCCGCAGACATGAAAAGGCTTTCTGAAATGTTCCAAATACGCATCTAACTGCACTTTGGAGTTATTTCTGTACATGGCTTTAATGGCTGACCACTGACGTTCAGAATACCATAGAACGTAATATGCGGAAATTGACGAGTCCATTGATGGAATCAAAGGCTTTCTTGAAGTAGATGATTGAAAGTGACAGTAGATGAAGTTGGGATGGTCTTTGAATCCCTCCATAATTTGTCGAAGGATGTGTGTCTGTTGCGCACAACTACGGCCTCGACGGAACCAGCCTGGTTGCTCATCAACAAATGGATCAACAAATGGTCGAAGTCTGTTTAACCAAAATTTCAAAAATGTGGTCCCATCGTCATGAAACACAATAAAAGGAGGGCGCTACAAAGAAACGATGTATGATCATTATACGTAATGTTAATAATATTGTCGGCCATGGGAAGGGAATCCTATTGTTTTTGGCTATGGCTCCTGAAACCGAAGAAAACCCGTAGAAAGTACTTACTTGGTTTTTGGCGTATTGACAAGAGCGATAATTATTTCCATATGGTAGTAACAACGCAATGAGCCATATATACAACTGAGGAATCAAACTATGGGAAAGGGTGTTCGTGAGTTAGCTTGATTATGTATGTATATTAATGTATGAATTGAAAACTGTGATTCTGAACATCGGTTTGATTTTGTTCACAGTTAAAAAGATCGATATAGTAATGTGATTGTGTTTTTGTTTGCAAGTTTTATCATTTGTAATTAAAATAGGTCACATTCAAAATTATACCAATGTGTTTGTGCTGTGTTATGGTCATGTAGTGCAAAAAATAAATAAAATATTAATAGCAAGCAAGAGAATACCTCAGTGGTAGTGTAACGTCAATCTTTCATTTGGTAATAAACTTTCCGGATATATACACATCCCAGTTGCGAGCCATTTCTAATAAAATGACCGTTTGTGACGCATCCATTCTTCAAACTTTTAATTTAGGAAGTTTCTGAAAGATCACATAACTTTCAAGGAAAAGTAAATAAATATAATAGGCCAGTCAAAATAGAATGAATGCTGCCTTAACCCAACACTAATTGCAACAGAATCAATTCCAACAGAATTGTATTGAGAATACCTTTAAAAATAGCATAGCAAAAGTCTACTAAAATCAAAGGAGTGGAACATATATTTTTAAGGGGGTAAGGTTTATACAGGGGTCAAAATATGAAAAGTATCAAAACGCGTCGAAAAATATGCCAACGTGTCCGTTACATTTCCAGGATTAAAAAAGGTATAGTTTACCATATCTGCAAGTTGTAGTTCAACAGTAATGAGTCCAAATAGGTTCAAGGTCACAATGGGGGTAAATTTTCAGATATATCCGTTCGTTATAAAAGTGGTGTCAAATTGTTCGTCTAATGGTACAGAACCCGAAATATACTGGTTGCACCATCTATAATATTCAATGCATAATTGGAACGCAAAATGTGACTGGGGGCTACAGGGTCTATGGGAGGTCACTAGTCATAGCTCTGTAATTCTTATATAGAAATTTCAAACAAAGAATCTATTTACATTTACTTATCTAGTGGGACAAATTTAACAGTTTACAACCAGTCCGATCAAAATCGGACCATTCTATGAATTTTACCCCAGGATGGCCTTGAACTGTTATGAGCCTATAGTACTAAAACTATAACGCGTATTTAGGGCAAACTATACGTTTTCCTAAACCTTAGGAGTAGCCCAATAAATTGGTACATCATTTAAATCAATTCGAACAATTCTATTTTTTTACCCCTGTACAAACGTTTCCCCCTTATTTCTATATGTTCCACTAGGTTGATTTTGGTAGACTTTTAATATATTATTTTTGGACTATTTCAGAGTATATTAACACCAAAATTGTTTCTGTTGCAATTTGTGTGGGGTCAATCATACAATTATTGGACTATAATGAATTAAAATATACAGAACTTTAGCAATGACAAAAATGTACACTTTTAAAATATCTTTTGTTTCTTCGTTTGTATTTTCTGGTCCATTTAAAATGAAGAACACCAAGCTATTAATAAAACAATTGTATAGCAAATCATTGGTCACTCTTAAATGGTTATTAATGCAAGGTTTTCGGAACAAGCACTTAATGAACATATAACAGCTCTTTGGGTTTAGCCCTTTTCTTTAACACTTAGTTTCAGTCCCCAAAGGCTTCTATAAAAGTAAGGGTTTCACTTAGTCACCAAAGGCTTTCGTAGAGCACAAGGGTGGATCACCAGAAACTACTTTTAGGAATCATTTTTTGTGGATTTATACCAAATGGTCATAATGCAAAAACGATCCTGTATTTTTGACGGTGTGTGCCAAAATACATCCTCTTTTCTCATATATTCCTGTACAAGTAACGGTTTCGAAAGTTTCGTTATAAGTACATAAAGGATTAAATATTTTAATGGTTACGATAGAGGAGGTGACTGATTTTTAGTCTACAAATATTTAACCCTTGATAGAAGACCTTCAACCAAAACTTGATCGTGAAGTTTCGCGCGATTTAATTTAACTTAGGCAAAAAAAAATTGTTGATTGTCATAGATGACTTTTTAGGAGCTTGGGTCGGTCGGTTCGGAAAACTTTTTTTTTCTTTTTTTTTTAATGTCAATAGCAAACTGTATTGAAACTGTGTGTCTGTATTAATAAGTTAATCAAACATAAAAAATAAAGTTGATTCTTACTAAAAAATGCCATCGTTTTACGTTATGAAACCAAACTAACATGCTAATGAAAAACTGTGTTAAACATCATCTTGTTACATTTCAGAAAGTTAAAAATTGAAAAAAAAAAACCTTTTAGGATTTTCTTTCAAAATTAGGGCGGTATTCTTTTGCACAGTAAAAGAAAAAAAACTTTTTCCTGATTCCAAATTAGGGTCGGTCGGATGAGGACCATCAAACAATTTTTTTGGTCCTTATTAAGTGAGGCTAAAACGTGGATTTGTAATCCCTTTATTATAGAGTAAAAATGATATTGGTTCAACCAAATGAGGGTACAGTTGTACATAAATATCCAAATAAAACATTATTTGCACTAAAATTTAACAGGGTAACATGGAAAAATAGTGGTTTTCTTTTCCTTCCAAATTTGACATCTATCTATCTATCTATCTATGCACCATGTCCCATAGGGACGTTGGCTCCTCGAACAAATTTAGATCATCTATTCCTATCTTGCGCTTCCAAATAGGCTTGTGGAAGGTGGTGCCCACAATGACGTCATCTTCCCATTATTCCTTGGTCCTTCCCTGTCGGTTTGTGAATGCGACAGTTTCCATTCAAATGCGTTTGGTAGGCGCGATGTTGTTCATTCGCACAGGTGACCAAAACATGTCAGCTGCGAGGCAAGTGATGCGAAGCTAGGACCTTTTTGTTGAAAGTGGCAGGAGGAGATTCGTGACAGAATTTTCTTCATTCCGGATTTATCCTTCCAGCTGATATTAGGGATTTTTCTGTAAGCATCGCATCTTCCAAATGCTTCAACTTTTCATGTCATTCTTTTTGAGGGTCCAGGGTTCAGAGCCATACAGAAGCACTGGGTTGACTAGTGATTAAAGACACTATAGAGATTTATCCGAAAAGAGGTCACAACAGTATTTGAAATGGGAGTAATAGCTTTACAAGTGAAGAAAAGCCTGTAGAATTCTCATACTTACTTTTTCCAGCTGAAGAATTGACAGGAATGGAGAAAACGGAAGTGCTCAAAGCATACGAAACTCCATTGATTTACGTGTTGTTAGTTTGTGGTCCGTTCGGACATAATTGACTAAAATATCCGTTTGTTTTCCGGTGCTTCTGTCATATCATTGTAGGTTATGGTAGGATACCTATACTTGTTAACAGACATGCACAAATCTATGATTTTTGATGATTTTTTTCGATTTTTATTAGCAAAATCACTGATAGTGCTGTAACAAGTCGTACGTAAAGAATTGGTGGAGAGTGAGATGTCTTTATCACTCCAGACTCTTGTAAATTGCAATAGTTGAGGTTGAGGACAATAATAATATGCTTTTGACCCCCCTCCATGTTCCGTGGTGGAGTCGTTGTGGTTGTCTAGCGATACTCCCAAATAATTGATAGTTAACCTGCTAAGTGGTTGGAACCACAAGCTGGGGGATCTTTACTGGGAGATGGTCTCATCACGGGGGAATACCATAGCTTTTGTTTAGGTTATACGATCTCCATCCCAATTTCTTGTGTACATTGATGCCACTTGCTCAATCAAGGCTTGCAGATCGGTCCTCTGAGTCCGCCGATGAGAGCTATATTCGTCAGCAAAACGGAGGTCTTTTAATTTGTAGCCATCCACGTTTATGGACCAAGTTTTTTACAGTTATCAAGGGCTTCCTTCTGCTAAGGTGTATTCGAGAAATAGGTTGAAGAGGTCTGGTGATAGAAGGACTCCCTGGACGCACAGCAATAGTTGTTTCAAACCACTCTGTACGATTGTTGTTAAGTCGGATGAGCTTTTGCCTGGGTTGAGATCTCTGATGATGTTGATCAGTGTTGAGGCCAACCTAAATGAAGAATCACTGTAAAGAGGATCGTGCCCTACTCGATCGAATGCCTGCTTGTAATCAATGAAGACAGACAAAAACCTTCCCATCTTCTTCTCTAGGCGATGTTGGATTAGGAGCTTCAGGGCGAAGACTTGTTCAATTGTGGTGCGGCCAGGTCTGAACCTGCTTGTTTCTTTGCTAGATTGGCTTCTACATAGGGCTTCATCCGGCTCCTATAATTTCCAGAAGAATTTTGCTGGGAATGGTTAATCAAGGCTGATGGTCCAGTAGTTCTCACACTTGGTGATATCTCCCTTCTTGGGCATGGTAAGGAATGATAGGATTTTGTCCATTCTTCTGGGGAATGCGTTCATGTATCCAGATATCATTGCAGATGTGCAATGGTGCAATTGATGCACTCACCACCATGATTGAGCAGTTCTCCTGGGATCTTATCAGAAGCTGGGGCTTTTCCTGACTTCAGCTTTTCCTGACAGCTGCTTAACTCAGAAACGGAGAATGGATGGCTCATTATCCAGAGTAGAACAGCTAGTCTCGGTATTTGATGGATGAGACAGGACTGGGTCAATGGTAGGCTGATGATTTTACAGGGCTAACCATATTCAAAACCATCTTTGTTCTATTTCAGCGGATTGGAAAGAATTCACCCATTTACTGTGCGGATAGAGTTGGATGTAGGTTTATATTCATACCAACGCCCTTGTTATGATCTGATGGGGTTGAAGACCTCTTGCCTCTTGTTCTGTTGCATGTTCTTCTCCAAGATGTTACATTTGTCATCATGTACCATTTTTCTTTGTCAAGCTTGTAAGGCCTTTTTTAATCAATCTGGTCATGTGGTTGTACTCTTGACGACTGTTAGGATCTTGGAAATGGCCTTCTTCCTTGCTTTCCTTCTTTCATCTGTCAGTGCAAGAGTTGCATCGGAGAGATCCAGGGCTTCTTCTTCACCGATGAATTCCAAGACGTCATCTGCTGTCTCGTTTTATGATTGTGGTGGTTTTTTCAAGCAAGAGTCTGATTGGATCATTCTAGGTTAACTTCATCATCAAGCAACCGAAAATGTTTCAGTTTCAGCTGAAATTCATTTTCTACACTAGGGTCATCAAGCTTGTTAAGGTTCCACTTCTTTCTCTTCTGGACTTTCTTCTCAATTTGGACATTTCACCTTCAGCTTGGCAATAACAAGGGAGTGGTCCGATCCAACATCAACACTTTAAGGATCGGGTGTTATTCCCACTGCGATCCCACATCTCTTATCAGGATCGGTTCAATCATGTTCTAGGTCTTCTGATCGGGTGAAATCCTGTCCACTCGGGAAGGTTTGGTTTGAAGAGAGTGTTGGATATACGAGGCGGGGTGTTCTTTGCAAAAATTAAAGGCGTTCCTCGTAGTTCATCTCTCCATATCCATGTCTTCCAATAGTAGGTCCCCAGGTTTCGTGTGGTCTTTTCCGCTGGCCTTGGGCATCATGCCCAATCCCCCATGATTATAAGTAGGTCTTGTTTGGGGGCTGCATCAACCTTGCTTTGGAGGGTGCATAGAAGTCTTAAATAATCGTCAGGATGCGAAGATGTTGGCGCATACAATTTGGATATTGTGATGTTAGGCCTTGTCCTCTGCATCTGATGGACATAATGCGCACAAATTGGATCAAAAGCTAAGTATGGACTTGTATTGCCGTTTCACTCAAACGAAATCCTTACACCGGTTGTCCTGTTTGCTGGCTCAGGGAAGATGATGTTACACCCTCATCAAGTCATAACCCTTGGTCGGCCATCGCAACCTCTGCCAGACAACTACATTCCCATTTCATCTTTGCATAGCTTTTACAAGAAGGTCACTTCTTTCCTGAAACCCGGGGGTTCTAACATTCCACGGTCCGATGGTGACTGTTGTTTGCACTAAGTCAATTTCAGAACATCCCTTTCATTTCGATCGACAGGGGGGGGGGGGATCAGCTATCATTTCCAAGAAAGGCTATCACTTGTCCAATTTTGATACTTCGGTTAAAAACATGGGGCCTTGGGGGACGAGTCTGTTAGCGATCGGACCTGGACCTTTATGTGCGTACTTTCACGTGTGTTGACATGTAGGCTCAGTAGCAAAAAATAAGTGGCTTAAAGGGTCGCCATATTTGTATACAATATTTGTAGCCGACTCAGTTAGTGCCCAAGGGGTTTCAAGGGAATACCGGATTAAACTATAACGGTAAGCGATTGTTTTTTAAAGAATAGAAGGGCATTAAAGTCAGACATTATTTTGAAAATCGACCGAAAAAAGTTCCCTAAATCGTGATAGCGTGAAGTGTTATTAACTTGGTCACTTGAGTGTTAAACTCCATGAGTTTCCCTCAAAAAACATTGTTTGCTGCGAGAACAAACTACTAAGATATAAACATATTTCAAATATGCCATCAACTATACCGACAAAGTCAATTAAAAAAAAATGGTGATCTTTCCCGTAGCAAATAGTGAGACTTACCTGAATTTTCAAGCCAATATAAATGATAACAAAGTTCTTATAAATTGCCATATATGGATTGGATGAACTTCATCGATAAAATGTGGGTCTTCTACTTTTGAAAGCCTGTAATCCGCCCAGTGCTATAAAAAGTTCATATTCCAACTATTTCGAAGTATGTCAAACAACGGCGTTCCTCTGTGTTGACGCGCGTGCATATCAAATATGATGGTTTGAAAATCCTCTTACGTACCCCTTGTAAAAACTACCATGGTGATCCGTTTGTTGGTGGTTTTGCTATTACTTGCAATAACGGCTTCATTATATTAAACTAAAAACCCCCGTCAAAAAGTGTTTTAATTTGTTCATGGTATTTTTTTACGAGCATTTCCATGTATGTCAATATTAGGGGTTTCAAAGTCGATATCTAATTTTATATTGGCAAACCATGTAGGCCAAAAGCTTTTCCATAAATTTTAGACAAGTGTCATAGCTCATCACAGGAGAATTTTTTCAGAGGAATACGTAATGTTCAAGAACCACCTAAAATACATCACATCGATCATCGACGAATATGCCTTATTTATTAATATTAGGATGTAGAAAGGAAACAATTGACAAAGGTTTGCACATTCTGGTGCATAGAAATAACTTGCAGCGCGAGAAAAAGTTCGCCAAGACTGTTAATTATCTGACATCGGAATAGTCATTTTTGATTAAATCACTGAGTACATGAACTCTTGACAGTATCTAATGTTGACTAATATCTTATGGTTGTGCCTGGTGGAAAAGCGCAGGGACGCAGAAAAAAGCGTTACTAATTTGGGCCAACATATTCCTGCTTGTTTAACGCTTTAAGTTCTTGGAATGTTAACATTGGTGATGTTTAAAAAACTTGAATTATCATATCCGTATCCCACCTATCTGACTATCATTTTTTGCTTGCTTCCCATCCCATCGCTTTGTGGTGCCGTCCGGAGGACCCGTGTAAACTCACAGTCCCGGCTACAACGTAGGAATACTGGCAACTCACTTCATGTTGCTCTTCGCGCAACATTATTTCACGCTTTATTTATTTTATTCCGTTATCGTAATAGGAGCCCGGACTAAGGATGCATGTGCAGTGTTTTCTTTCGCTTCTATCTTCCCTTTACCCCTTCCTTCCTCCTCTGGAATAGGCTATAAACCAAAAGGCTGCTAGGGTTAGTGCCTGCCAAGCTTCTTCATGTCATTCAGTTAGTCGTACTTTCATGCTGGATTCCACAGTTGTGGAATAATAATTAATAGACGGACGAAATTGGTTAAAAACGAGGCGTAGCATCGCCATTGAAAAAAAAATAACTGTGAAATGAGATTTAAGACTTACAACCTTCCTGTTAGTACATGCCGCTACCACACCCGGGGTAAAGTAATCATAGTCCGCGGCAGGTATCATAGTCACCGTGGGCTCCATAGACGACAACGGAATAAAAGAGCGTGAAACTAATGTTGCGTCCAGAGTCCACTCATCGTTGCTCTTTTGTTCACCCATTGTATTCCCGGACTGTGAGCCCGGAGGACTATATATCCTGCCACCCGGCCTATATTTTATCTATCCCAGATGGTAAGAATTTGACAAATTATGTACAACATCATTTGCAAAATAGCAAATAAAAAATGTTTCAAATATCTGTTGGGTCATTTTCCTCTCCAAAACAAGGTCCGAATCCCAAACACTATACAATATAATAGTTGTCTCATATTAAATAAAAATGCATATATATATGCAATATAATAAAAATGCCCTAAAATGCATGTAATTAACAAGTCCTCAAAGCGCTTTACAATTATTCTGCTGTCACTATGATAAATCAACAGTTTTTCACATATTGGAAAATTCGGCAGACAAATTAACGGCGCACAGATGATAACCCCTAACAGCTCCCCATTTACACCTGGGTGAATTGAAGTGAGACAAGCGAGATAAAGTGTCCCCACCTTGCCCAGGACACAACCATGCTCCTTAATAGGCTGTACCTTTGTAAAACTAAAGGTTGGAACCTATACACACTATACCTTTTTTTACTCCATTATACTGAGACAAATACATTGGTATACATTTAAACACAATTTACCTGATTTCAATTACCCCTGATCAAATTTCCCGCCCCCCCCCCCCCCCCACCCCTTATTTTACAGAGTTCCCCACATCTCTCCCCAGATTGGAACCAAAAATTCTGATTAGCACCCTTCAAACTAATATAAAAACATCTTCAAACAAACCTTCTTCCCCAAACTTCTAGAATGGTGTTCTCGTTCATAACCCCTAACTACTCTCTTCCCTCCTCTCCATGCCAATGCGCAGATTTCATGACATAGGTTTGGTGATTTTTACGGGGGTCAAAGCATTTAAGGGGACAGAATCGTCATTTTTCAATACAATATTTGCACTAGTTGCAATCACACATCATATGAGTGTTTCTTTGAATGCCAAGCAGTGATATACACAATATCGGTATTGATGACCTTTTTCAAATTATATTGGTCTCGGATCATATCGACGTCCGGTATGCTAATTAGCATGGGTGAAAGGTCAACGCACCAAGAACATCAGAAATTCAAATGGACATTTTGCCCCCCCCCGCCCCCAGTTTATCTAAAAAATAGAAAGTTATTTGTACATAGTTTGTTTTTTAAACAACTAAAATGGCCGGATCTGTGCTTCTATGAGATCGTTTACTAAAATTAATATTTTCACAAACTCTTCTCGCCATTTTTGGCTGCTGGTGGCATAAAAATCAAGTAACTCACAACTATCAAGAGTTAATATCAATCCTCTCATAGGTTCATAGTATGTACATTATAAACTAGTTTTTGTTGCCAAATTTTGAAGTATCAATAGTCCAACCGTTTTTTGGGATAATTGGGGGGGGCAAGTTTGCAACCTTCTAAAAAGGCAAAAAAAGTATATCCAATAAAGGCCAGAAGCGTTAATTATTATATTATTGGCAATTTGTTTTTTAATTCTAAATTATCAATCTATTAAAAATACTATTTTTTACTTAAAACCAAATCGTAAGGTCACTTTTATACCCACAATTAATTTTATTTTTGTAATTCTTAATATATTCTGCTTGAAAAACATAAAAACAAGTAATGACTGCTTGAAAAACATATAGTCCAGTAACTTTATGATTTGACCCCACACCAATTGCAACAGAAAACATTTTGGTGTTACTATACTCTGAAATATCAAACAATATATTAAAAGTCTCCCAAATCAACCTAGTGGAACCTGTAGAAATAGGGGGCAACGTATACGGGGGTAAAAATTAGATTGTTCGAATTTATTTAAATGATGTACCAATTTATTGGGATACCCCTAAGGTTTAAAAAATGTATAGTTGCCCTATCCTACGCGGTTATAGTTTTAGTACATTAGGTTCATAACAGTTCAAGGTCATCCGGGGGTAAAATTCATAAATGGGGTCCGATTTTGAGCGGACTGGTTGTAAACTTGTTAAATTTGTCCCACTCGATTAGTAAATGTAAATAGAATTCTTGTTTGAACTTTCTATCTAAGAATTACAGAGAGCTCGACTAGTGACCCCCATAGCCCCCTGTAGCCCCCAGTCACATTTTGCGTTCCAAACTATGCAACTAATATTATAGATGGTGCAACCAGTATTTTTTCGGGATCTGTACCACTAGACCGAACCATTTGACAACCATTTTTATAACGAACGGATATATCTGACATTTACCCTCTTGTGACGCTTGAACCTATTTTGACTCATAACTATTGAACTACAACCTGCAGATATGGCAAACTATACCTTTTTTTAATCCTGGAATGTAACGACACGTTGGCATACTTTCGACGCGTTTTGATACTTTTCATATTTTGACCCCTTATAAACTTTACCCACCTAAAAATATATGTTCCATCCTTGATTTAGTAGATGACTTTTGATATGTTGTTTTTAAAGGTATTCTCAATACAATTCTGTTGGAATTGATTCGTTGCATTAGTGTTGGGTTACGTCAAGAATTTTTGTTTATTTTGACTGGCCTAATCTAACATAGAAAGTAATCTTTCCTCTGTGTGGTGCTGTGCACTCCAATCAACCATAACATTTGAACGATGTCCGATTTTCACCAATACTCCTGAAAGTTGTGAGAATTCAGAAGTTTAGCAAACTACAGTGATCTCTCAAAGCAAACTGACACCATGTCCCCCATTAATCACAAGTTTAGACTAAGTCCCACACAACTTTTGTTCTAGTTAGAGAACAGGTTAACGAAAGTATGATACTAGTTCAGAATTATTTAAAAGCGTACATCCCGCATGGTTTTGTTAACGTCCAATATGCCTTCATCTAGAATTCTCCGGATATAACCACGTTCTCCATTGTGAGCCGCTTTTTAAAAATCATCGGTTTGTGCCATTATCCTTCATTGACGTTTATATTTGCAACAATTTTCTATAGTGAAATGATTTTAGAAAATATATGAAAGGAAATGGTTTACATTATAATTAACATTCAAACGCGTAATGTTCTTCTACAACACCCTGCCCTCCGTGGATCACCTACAAAAAACTTCCGGTAAGAATTTCTTTATGAAATTTGCCACCAAATATAGGGATAAACCTATATACAAGAAATGGCTGTCATTGTATTTTTGTACACGGCAGCCTATACCAAAAAACAGAGATTATAACCCCAAGCTCTTTGTCTGTCAATCACATGTATGGTGATTCCTGATTGGCTCCAGTGTAGTTTTTATAGGGAGAGCAATCTTAATTAAAATCACAGCATAAAGACTGCTGATATTCCACTTCAGTTTATCTTTTACCAATCACACATGAATAGTGCGGGAGCCAGCAGACATTTCTAACACATCACGAGTACAAAAATTTTGTGTGTGATTTATTTTGGGGCTATAGCGCTTTAACTAAAGGTCGGAACCTAGGCAAATATATACTTTTTCTAATCCTTATAAGGAGACGAACATGTTAATGTACATTAAAACACAATTTGACTCGCTTTTAAATGTTTCCATGTAATAACATTTCCCCCCTTGAGGAAGGGGGCAGCAGTCCGAAAATGTTCACCCCATCATTTTCTGACTTCTGGTCCCTATTGAATGAAAAACAGCAAGAAAATCAACTTTAGCACCAAAATCCTACGGGAACTGGTTTCATTGACATACCAAACCACACTAAAATGCCAAAAGCCTGATTTTTAATGAGTTTCATTGTAGTGTTGTCCATACAATCACTGATAATGCCTAAACACGTGCACAACACATCAACAGCAGTTTTTTCCCACTTCCCTTCTCTTCTGCCGAATGCCCCAGTACTTCGGCACAACAAGGGGGTCTTATGCCGAAACACGCGGGTGCCGAAATACCCGAGTGTCTATACTACGTGAATCAAAAAAAATTGTGCAAGGATTAAAGATGATCTTGACCGTAATGCAATCACTATATCATATATTTGTTGTTGTTTTTATAAAACACATCTAATATACTTCCAAATGTTGAAAAAATGAAAGAAATCGATTTAATAATAAGCCAGATATGACCAAATTTGTAAGCACACCCCATTTTTCGCCATTCCTATGGGATTTACAGACATTAAACTTGTGTTTGTGAGAATTTACAATATCAATATCTTGATGCCTTTGTCAACTTAATGCTATCTACATTTTCTTGATTATTTCAACTACGTATTAAACAACGAATTTATTTATACCAATGTACCAACTGATATGACGAATCCAAACTCCAATTCACCTGTTGCAGAACAAGAAAACAAGATCTTCCCATTGTTCAGGATACTGCAAAGAGTTTAGTCTCTTTAATTGGCATAACTTGTATCTATACCTGGGTTACAGTAGTAGTGTTGAAACCCTTTTCATTGACACATCAGGATTAATTAGATGAGATTTTGTGTGAACATTAATTCTTTTTGAATATCAATGAAGGAGATATGGCTATCTAGATCAATTCAAACAAATAGTCATGGGTCAATCGTTCCTTTCATATGTTATGCCCCGCGTCACATTGACGTATTTTCTTGCTTTAAAACTGTGTAAATCCCATTGGGAATGGAGGAAAAGGGGCTGTGCTTACATAATTGGTCATATCTGGCTTATTTTTTATCGTTTTCCTTTCTTTTTTCAACAATTTGAAAGTATAAGTAGATTTGCTTATTAAAACAACAACATATCTATGATTCAGTGACTTATCAAGTCAAGGTCATCTGCAACCGTTGCATCATTTTTTTTATTCACCGTAGTATTTGGGGTCAATGAACACATAAACTATTTTTTGAGGGCTTACACATGCAGCCCTCATTGCTTTTTTAACATAGGAAAGTCCTTTTAATTAAACTTTTACAAGTGTTCTCAACGTAATTTTAGTGATCTTTCAGGTCAGTACAAACATTGAAAGCAATCTTACACTGTTTTTTTTTGCAAGAAGCTCCCCCAATTTTTTAAAAACTAGGAGATTTTTACCCGATTGCATTGGTAACTGGCTAGTAAACTATACCTGTTTGAATGGTTAAGCTCGAAAATGCCTATATGTCACAAACGAAAGGCGTTTTTACTAGAATATTATTAATCGTGGATCCCCGTAATAATCCAACGGCTTGCTGTAAACGCCTTCCAATGTGGACCATAGCCGGCACTAGCGTCCTGTACTGTACCTACGCTCATCCATTATTGTGTTTTAATAATTTCAGGCAACCAAGTTAGGGTTATTTTCTCGAGGTTGGCCACTATTCATCATGGACGGACATAACGTAGCATTTCCAGCTCTGTCCGTTAAGTCCAATCTGGGATCCACCAATTCGAATTACAAAAATCCGCTTATTTTGTGATAATACGCATTTTTAAGCATCTTCGTTCGCTAGGTATAGTTTTCCTAGACAATTCCAACTTAACTGTGGCAAAAATATCAAATTTTGAAATTGGGGGCGCTCTTCAAAAACTGTGCTAATTTGCTTTCAATAACAGAAAAACAAAACATTGACTCAATGAGGCAGCTACTATTGTAAAATCAAGTGAATATTAATGATAACAAATTCTTGACAAGATCCTCTGATGAAGTCCTTTGTAGTTTAATAGTGTGATTGTTATAGTGATCGCCACTTTTGCACACATTTCCATTGTGGCCCTATCAGAACCCATTACCACTGTTACAATCGCCACCTCAAGAAATAGTCAGAGAAAGCCCACAACATCTATCACGGAACGGCAAATCATGTGGCGCAGTGATTCGCCCTACTACACAACATATTTCCACCAAAAGAAATAAACAAAACAACAGACACAACCTTCCAATGATCTTCTTGTGGGTAGAAAAATAACAAATTGTGGGAGGGCTGCACGGTCCATGGAAGGTATGTATCCGTACGCTGGCTGTATTCGCCTTCTCACTTCTGAGAGGAGAATACACTGGGCGATGCTACCTTCTACGACCTTAATTTTTGCACAGCATACCACTGGCTCAACCGATGGCGGAAGAAGTTCGTAAAGGTAGCCAAACGCAAGGCCCTAGTCATCACACACCAGGTAAATCACCTAATGGCTCCTAGTTCAAGCTGCTCTTAGGTCAACCCACCAGAGGGCGGGATAGCCAACATCTCCGCTGAACAACAAATCCTTCAAATAGACTTGTTGGAAGTTGGAAGCCGAACTCCAACCGCGCGGACGTTGTCCAAAATATCTGGATGAGGGCACCTTTAGAACACGAGGAGCTCCGAAACGTCGTGGCTCCGACCAAGGAGCCATTATTAACCGATCATAGTATTTTTTTGGGGGGTGGTGTTTTCGGATGACTGAGAAAAATCCAGCGGCTCATTGTGTCCCTTGCTGCGGCCCAAGCAGTATCTCCGAATCACAGCTACGGTACAAGCCACAACACTAGGAAAGTAGTCTTCTTGGAAAGTTCCAGAAGACAAGCTTTCGGATGGTTCGGAAACTAGTTCCAACGCCAAGAAACAAGACAGCGGTAAATCCCAACCAACAGGCTACGAACTGGCGTACGAGCAGTTAACATGTCCGTCACCAGATTGGAGATTACATATAGTAATTTCGTATCGAAACTTGAGTAGCAATTTTTGAAAATGCTTACTATTTTTTGATATCGAAAATTTAGTAGTATTTTGGGTATTTCTAATATTCGATATCAAAAACGTAGTAGGTATTTGGGAACCCTCAACTGTTGAAAGTTGTTCTCTAAAAACGGGAGTAACGAGGTGTTATTGGTTAGGGGCTCTCGATATAATCTGCTTTGCTTCGATCGTACGCTCACGTACATCACCCACCCCCTTCCCCCATCTTTCATCCTAATCCACCTCCTATAATTACCCTCCTTCCTCGTTCTGGTACTCCCTTCCCTAGGAAGCTGAAACACATAAAATACTGTCCAGCCACAATTCCTTTTCCTATTTAGTTGGCGACTAAATACGCGCGCGTCTTGATTAATACTATGTGTTCTGGCCGGTCTTTTGTACAGTATCATGGTATATTGGATGGATACTGAGTATTTTTGCCGCGGGAAACGAGCTTATGACACTGTGCTGCTATGTTTGCTGGCCATTTGTTTTGGTACATATTGACACGAATACAACGCTCTGCCAATTCATTTTCGCTTCGTCAAAACATGGATAATATAGAGAAGAGAACAATAACCAACGCGAAAACCACCAATTACCCAATTCAATTACCCATTCTCTCGACAAAAGCTAGGCACTCGATGTGTATTCATGTACATTCACCGAGACCGTTTGTGATTATATCTCTTTGCCGCGGTCGATTCAGTGACTCCGGGAAAAGCTGTCCGCAAAACTTTGTAATTTTACCGGATGTTGTGACCCCATGCTGTAGGGGTCTTTGAAACTGCACAGCATACATTCAATTTCCATTTTTTTGCAAGTTGTGGTCACCAACTAGAGGAGAATTTTGTCAGAAAATACAAAAACGCCCATTAAATCCGTCATTCCGTTGTGAGAGCTACGACTGTAGAAAATACGCTGAATTTAGGGTGATTTTGTGACCCGCAATGTTAAAAATCTGTGAAATAATATTGAAAATGTTCCGATCACTCGGAACTTTGAGAAACCGGTGTCTTGTTGAAAGTTCAATGTACCTTGTAATAATGTATAACTTCTGAAAATGTTGCCCAAGGCGCGCCCAAAACGTAAAATTACCTCGAAAAAACCCACAAAAGTTGTAATATTTTAACTTCCGGTTATGGTAATTTGTGGCTGTTTGATGGCCCGATACCATTTCGAACTGATTCTAATGTCAGTTTCATCTGAAATATGAGGGTGATAAGTCTACTTTATACCTAATTAAATATATAACTTATAAATTAAATTAACCCTTCGTCTCAAGAAGGAGGGTTGTTACCGCTCTCTTCTACTAAAACACCATTTTCCGGTGTCAAATGAGTTAATGTATGCCAACTGACATTTTATGCTCCATTTATTTTATTATTTATTCATTTGGCAGACACAGCAATAAACAAGACCACAGCAAAAAACAGCAGAACAGCAATACACATACAAAGATCAGTAATGAAAAAAAATATATAGAAATAAAAATGAAACCTTATGAGCTGGCCAGGAGGTGCTGAGAAGCACAAAAGCACTGTCACCAAAGGTGCAGCACTCCATAATTGCCCCCCATAATAAAACCTACCGGGGTATAGGAAGGTAAAGGGGGATCCCAAAGTGATGGATAGGGCGTGGGCATCAACAACCCCCCCCCCCCCCTATCGGGAGGGACCATACAACACGCCTAGTACGACAACAGGACAGATCATAGACATGTGCCTTTTAGTTGCAATAGATGCAGGTCCTCCCTCTTTTCTTTGTTACCAAAATGAGTACAACATACTAACATAGCGCATAATGACGTCAGGTTCTACATGATGGGAAATGTTAAGTGTTACAATATTATTTTTGAGCCAGTAAATTTGCAAAAATCAATGTTCATCTATATGCAGATTCATACTTTATTACCTTATTATGTCATAGTGGAGACGTATCATTGGTTTCTTTCATGAATTTAATTACCCATGGAAAATAAACTCTAAGCTATTAGGTCATGAGCCCATAACCGAAACCCTGCACCCCCCCCCCCCACCGGGGGATTTTTGGAAGACTACTATTTTGGGCACACCTGATACATATTAAGATCAAAATCAGGTTGTCTGTAAAAATCCACATCCGGGTTTAAAGAGTGAGCGCTTTTTTCAATGGGGGCCAGATTCACTTAAATGCCTTTTTGACATATATCTTGATTTTTGATCATATTCAGCACTATGCGACTACTTAGGTCGCAACACCCAAACACCAAAAACACACCAAGGAATTGTTGAACACCTTTTGGCAGGCTTATACCTGCCTCTAGAGGGCGTAATATTTCAAAACTGGCCACCAAAAAACAATGAAACAACGTGTATTTAAAACTTTAATGCTCTAAAGGCAAACAATGACGGTTGCCACTAATTATATAATTTGTCATGCACCGTGGATTAGTTTGAGGTAAAGTAAACACTTAAAAAGGAAGGGAGGTAGCCTTTCAGTGTAATATAGAGGGGCGCTTATGTAAAAATTGGTCTATGACTTACTATATACTAGGCCACAACCACAGCCTCATGAATCACTGATCACTTGAACCTATATAACAATTGTTCTTGAGTATTGATGTGTTGACGGATGGTTACTAATGAGCAAAAAAGCTTATTACTATGCATGCTGCGAGAGCTTCCTGAGGTAAGGAGTTACGCGTAGCGACGCAAAACCAAACGCGTCCACGTATAAGTTGTTGTTCAGAAATTACTAAAGTACTCAACACACAGTGCCTGGTTGAGGGTCTAGTGGATCAGGGGTGGATGGAATGCACCGGGGGAGCGTGCTCATGATTCTCATGTTCGGCATCTGGCCAGCGACCGGCCTGAGAGTGAGGGAGCCTGTTCGTTTTGGTCTGGAAAGGACCATCTGGATTGGGCGACAGGATGCAGAGATGTAAAAGGGAGACTCAAAGGGCTCTTTAGAACCATCAGCGCGCAAAGTCCATCCGGGGCAAAGGGGGATGCCTTCCGTCTGCGAGGCCGTACAGGCGGCACTGGAGAACAGTGTGATAGTCATGTTTTACTTAGGAGTCAACTGGAATGCACTCACTTATAAGACCCACATCGGAAGCAGTTGGCGTAGCTAGGGAGGGGATGGGGAAGGGGGCACATGCCCGAACCTGGACCTCGCCAGGGGCAGTATACTTTCTTCATGATCATGATTGTGAGATAACCGGAGCTCTCTGGATGGGCGAAAAATGCTAAAACACCAAGATATTCTGGGGGCTCCGCGCCTGGACCCCCCGCCACGTTCAGCATAGTTCTCTGCTTCAAGATAAGGGACATAACCCTCTCTGAAAAGCCAAGCGAAAAAAAACCATGTTAAACGCAAGAGCGTCCGGGGTCTCTGCCCCTGAACCCCCACAAGGGGCTTTCCCCATTACCTGTATGCCCGCAGGCACTGAGATCGACGGCGCTTGCCCTGTGCTGCTCATGTGTGGAGTATGCTGCCCTGTAGGGACGGGTCAGCCCAGAAAGCTTGACCCGTCGTGGATGCCTCAGGCCGGCTTGTAGCGGGGTGTCTTCGGCCAACTCCAGCGGACAACTTATAAATGCAGCGTAGCATGCATGAGCCTTAGCTGCCAAGTATCGGGTATGGAGCGCCCTGTGTTTGGACAAGAGGCCGGCTGCTGACCGCCTTAGGTAAGAGTAGGTTCTTAGGCAAGTCTGGTCCTTTGAAATAGTTTCTAAGGAGTTTGGGGGAGTTGGTTGTGGAAAGAAGACTTGCTGTCAACCAAGTGGTATCTATTGGTATTGAGCAGTGCGGTCTCCGCCTTGGGCTGGCTTCTCGTGGGGTGAGTGGCGGTGTCCTAGCTGATTGAGATCCAGAATCGGCCGATCAAGGTTTCCTTTGCAGAAGTGAGTTACTGGAAGCAGATCAGGACACTGGAGCATCTCTTGGTCTGCCCAATGTTAGGGCAACAATGCCAGACAAGGGCACCTTGCAGAATTCAGTGCAGCAGCCAGACATTGTACCCACCTCTGGCTAGATCACAGTTGAGAACCACTGTGGTTTGGATATATAAGAAGGAATTCCAATTTTAATATCATGTATTGTTAATTGGGCGATTTTTAAGCAATGCTGTTTCTTGTATCGAGATTAAATGCAGCTCTTTGATTCAGAAATTGATCTTCTCTTTCCTCCTTCTCTTCTTGAGTCATATTCTTAATTGTCTTCTTTTGGATCAGATTATTATTCCTCTACTATTATGTCAGAAAACTCTTATGGCATCAACTCTCCTGATGGCCACTGGTATCTAGTGCACCATCCTTTACTTCCAACCATGATCATCTGGGGAGGAATTTTGGCTCTGCACATCTGCCTGGTACAAATCAGGGTTGATAATTGGATTTCTGGATGTGCATCCTCAACAAATCGCTCATACGAGTACTCTGGCACATCAGTGGATCTTCCCAGGCTTTAGGAGGCATGATATATTGACCACGTTTTGACTTAGCCCCTCGTCTACCTGAGCCATTTTGTAACAAAACTCCCGACCCCCCCCACCGTGATTTTCGTTACTGAACATCCGATTCCTGTAAAATGTGGGACCACAGGATAGCTTCGAGTGTCTTCTTTCCATGGTATCCAAAATAAGGGCCAACAATCCCCCTATGGGACGTCATATGTGAGGAAAGTAGGAATAAATACAATGTATGCTATTAGGGTGGGAAAATGAATTATTTGTTCGCAAAGTTAACGATCAAAAAACATATTATAGCCCTAAATGCTCTCGTTTTATAAAACTAGTCAATTCCCTTCAAGTAGAGCCAAAAACCGCATGAAAATGGATAATCCTAACATTTGGAAAAAAATTGAATTTTCCCCTATGGTGTCTATGGAAATGACAAAAGTTTGCTAATATGCAAAACCTTATGACGTCATTGTGACGTAATGCTATTGCATTGTTGGTACTCATTTGGTATCATGGAAAAGCGGGAGGACCTAGCCATCTGTGGTCCCAAAATCAAGTGCCTGTGATGTTGTTGTGTTGGCCTGTGTTTACCTCTCTCCGAATGGGGGTTGGTGCATTTGGCCGGCATTTTGAAAAGCGCCCTCACGTTACCAGGGTGGGGATTTTGCAGACAACCTGATTTCCGTTGCTTATGGGATTAAGCTTCACAAAATGGTTGTCTCCAAAAAATCCCCGGGGGGTGCAGGGGGGGTCATGGTAGCCCGTAGTATATATACTTTAGGTACCAAAATTTATAGGAATTGGGTGTTCAAGAAAGTATATTCAAGGGGGGGGACAACCTCCTTCCGGGTGTTGTTACAAAATTAGGTAGACAAGGGTTAATAAGCAATGTTTAAATGATGAAATGACATGCAATGGGGGACGGTTTCCAGATTTCAGACAAACGTTCTCTGATCTTTCAATTTCCTCTTCCAATATTGCCATTACATCATTTCAAATTTCCGAGTAGAGACGAGAGGGGAGTCTCGAGTACCTTAGCCGGTAATGGGATAAGTTGGGATATACACCTGACACAAAAAGTATCTCGGCATGATTTCGATCAGAAGTGTGTCAAAGTCAGGAACGTTTTGAAAGGTTTCGAAATATACATTTGTGCCTAGGTCTCGCTCTTCATTTAACACCTCCCTTGTAAAAAAAAAGCGTGCAGAAATGTCCGAGATAGAACGCCCGAAAGACGACAAACCCCCAAAACCAAAAGGCGTGTGTTGGCGTTTCAATGGGCATTGCAGTGTACTGGGACACGAAACACGTGTACCACAATCAATATTGCAAGTAGGCTTTTCTCGCAATTCAGTCGGAAAACTTCTTTGTGTAAAATCATTACACACGTAATTATTGCGTTGTACCCCACAGTGGCCATTGAAACATCCAAAAACTGCAACTTTTGGTTTGGGGGGGGGTTTGAGTTTCGGGCCGTTCTATCTCAGCCATCTGAAACGCTTTTCTAAAAACCAGGTTTAAATGAAAGAGCAAGGACTAGGCAAACAAAATGATATTTCGAAACCTTTCAAAAAAGTTCTGACTTTGGCACAGTACTCATCGAAAAACTATGCCGAGATACTTTTTGTGCCAGGTGTATTAACAAAAGGCGGCCAACGTGATGGGGTCTTTTGAGGCTATGTGTTGTGGGTCCTCCTTCTCTTTAGGTCCAGGGTATTGCTTAGTGGGGAGATACCACAGAGGTTCTATATAGATAGAGAGGCAAAACGTTACGTAATCTTTAGAAATACACCGTCTCGCATGTTTTGCGACCACAAAGAAAACATAGAGTACCAAAAATTGAAAGCAATGGCTGCCTCGCTCTTCAACATTTACTGTGGGTTGCGCTTTGCATATACACTATCGGTAGATAATTAATGTATGTGTTAGAGGTGGCCAGTGTAATAATAGTGTACTGGATCATTGTTGCTCAAGTACTCTTTTTACCATAATGCAATGCGCGCTAGGTGAAAAGAGGTATTCATGAGGCGGTTTATTAAATCAGACGACTGATGGTGTCATTTCATTCGTTGGGGGCCATGGGTAGGACAACATTTAACCACCCAATAGCATGACCAACATCCAACAACTGATATTTTGGCGGATTGTTGGTATCAATGACAGTATGTGTGTATACAAGCACCCAAACTAATTAATATTCCGTGCAATATCCAAAATGTCAGAGCCAGCACGGAAGACTGGTTTGAAGGGGTTTCACCCTTGGGGAGAACTGGTTAAGGAGGAATCCCGGAGAGACGATAACATTTGTTAAAGAAATGAATAGTTCAAGGCTACCAGGAGTCTATAGCAACATCATTGCCATACTTGGCCTAGCTGGTGTGAAAAAGTGTCTAATCAGTTCCTTCCCAGTAATTTGGGCCTTGTGAATCAATTGCATGGTTGGTGGGGGATTCATGAATGGTTATTTTAAATTATTTCAATATATTTCATTCATTGTAATATAAAAAACCAAAAAGTGTAAGTCATTGGCATAAAATTGAAAAAATTTTAACCGGACTTTTTAGTTTCTTCCGCTTTTCAGTGGAAGGAAACTGGAAGAAACCTGTTCTTCCAAGTGAACAAACCGCGGAAAAACCCCGTGTTTTTTTACACCAGTGGAAGTTACTGGCGAACATTCGATGTTCCATGGTGTGGAAAATGGCTGATTGTGTTGTGCGCTAATATCATGTAGTAAGTAAAAGGTGTATCGTTTCTTAGTTAACCTTTGTCCTCTTAGAGGAGGAGGTGGGTGTTATCATCGCCCACAAGTTCTTCATCCAGGCCGCTAAAACGCTTAAATCTGTACTAATGGCTTATCTAATCGTGGGACCATTCCTTGTAATAAACATTATGCGCCCCCAAAAGATCTGCATCCTAAGTTATATGCACTTAAAACCTTCTGCGTATGTTCCTTCATAATCATCAACAAACCTATCAAAATCACAGAATTCTGTATTTGTTTGGATGAAGTAGAAAATGCTTATTTTCAGCGACAATCATGAAAATTAAGTTTCCCATTATAATAATAATAATCCGGTTTTTTATTTAGCGCTGTATCACTGTAACAGTCTCCAAACGCTGTTGCTATTTTATTTACCGCCGGCATTAGGAATCGTACACAATCATTTAGGCTTCATCTAGGTGGGGCTGCCGGCCAGGGCAGCTCCCATCAGCACTTAGATTGTAATATTCCCCCATAACAGACAGCTCCCCAGATTTAGTTTGGGTCGCGAGGCAATTGAGATTAAGTATCTGGCCAAGGGATCACCACACGTTGGCCACGCGGGGCTCGAACTCATTAAGGACGTGCACTTTACTATGATGGTAAATGGAAGAAAATTGGTACGGTTTTTGGTATTGATAGAAAGAGAAGTAATTTTACCCTCGTCTTACCAAGCCTTTTTGCAACCGGTTTACCACCCCCCCTCGAGAATTCGTTATAAAGCACCCGATGCTTATGATTTTGAACTAGTGGATAGCTATGGTCCTCCTTCTTACTAAGATGATACCAACAATAGATTACAAATATCTAGTATGGCGTCACATGACGTCATCATGTCCGCGAGTCGGCAAAATGGCATTTCCACAGAACACCAATTTTGCGCTAAAAAGGTAGAATATCGGATTTTCATGCAGTTTTCAGCTTACATGATGGCAATTGGCTAGTTTCATAAATATAGAGTTTGAGAGCCTCCATAATGCATAATATTTTCAAAAAGGCATAATTACAATATCTGGCTGGCAAACACCCACTTACCCTTCGATTTTGACGGCATACCCAACCCGGTGAAGTGCTACTTTCACATTTTTTCGCTAAAATGACCGGAAAGGATGAGGAGAACGATAACCTAGAAGCTTTTAACGAATGTTTTTGGCATTTTAGCACACGGGCGAATTCATAGGGGGTGGTAACCACCCCCCCCCCCTTGGTAAGACTAGGGTTACACCTACCCACCTGTATCGATATTATAAGAATCAGATGCTTTGTAACGAAAATTTCCAAGGGGTGTTAAAAATGTTGTAGGGAGACGACGATTAAAGTACAATTGAGGCAGATTGTATCTATTTTGAAACTTAATGAAGGGTGGATTTGTTTTTTTTTTTTCCTATACAATTACATGTTAAATGTGTTTTGACCCAACAAGCTGGGTTCTACACCTCATTTGTGCTTTTAGACCACATGTTGATGAGTTTTATCCTTCACATGCATTGACATTGAATACTGAACACGCACCTTCGAGAAGGCGGACATATTTTTTTTTCATAATTATTCACATGTAACCCTGCAAGAATATACAACAAAAAGTCTTTTATGTTGAATATTATTGCCTCTACGAGTGTGATATTTAGTAATAATATAGGCGTCATTAAAAAAAGTGAATATGCCGTTTTTTTAAATGTCAATACTTGATGTGATGCTGACCATGTAATGCAAAATCGCTCTATGCGCATGTGGCAAGCTTACATGTATTCGTTAGTAGGTTCCCAATTTCAGAAGTCATCTACCACACTGCAAAAGTGGTTGCATCATCGAAAAACCATTTCTTAATCACAAATTGAATTTAAGTTGTATGGTTGCTTGGCTACACGTAACGTATTGAATGCCAAGTTGAGTTTTTCAAACACATAATACATGCTGCCGCAGAGGTCTAGAAAGCCTTTTTCTTTTCGTTCCCCCGTATGCACAGTCACCTGGATTTGAATATTAATTCGCTTTGCAACTAGTGATCTAAAACCACTCGTATCTGTTGCTTTACAAAAAATTTGTACAAAATGTACAGCTTAGTTAAAGAACCATTCTTGTTGATCATCCATTTCCAATAATAAACTAAATTTCAAATTTGATCCCAATCGTAGATTATGTTGATTAAAAATATAGTGAAAATTCCTCTTTAAAAAACTTTTGAAAATTGTTCACTTAGCGAAGTTTTATCAGGCGGAGACCTCTCTCATTGAACCGTACCGATATTGGCTTTCAAAATATTAACAATTAACATTGACTTGGGGTACTACAGGCGGACTAGCATTTTTAGAATCAAGCCCTACTAAAATGGACGCTACAATATACTATTGTAAGTTAATGAATCCATAAAATGGGACGTGCTGTTACCAGGTCGGTCGATAATGACTATTTACGGGGCAACTCTGGCCTGCAAATCATCAGCTGTGGTGTGAATGGGAGTTATGCCCCATGCAAAGCCCAGGACAATGGAGTTCAATTTTATTAACAATACCAGCGTGGGTTGCGATGCGTTTGATTTCCAGCTATATGTCGGACCGAAAATTGTTTATATTTCCTTCACTATTTTTTTATCAGAAATTTGCTTTAATACTACACTGGCTGAAACTTTTATCTTCATTTTATACACCATTTATAACTATTTAAAGTTAGTACTACGTCAGGAACTAGCAAATTATGAAAATCGCTTAGCGCGGAAAATTCAAATGTGCTTGGAACCGTGCTCGCTTGTAGTTACAGCGATAAATGTCTATCGCGATTTAGAAACTTGGGGCCAAAGATGAGCTGTGTTGCAAACGTCCGGCCTCACTGATCAATCTCGTATTGACCGAGCTTGCAGTAACGTTGCCTTGTTTAGTTCATTAACGAAAGGTTGGCGGTATGCCTGGTATAATATTTCCTAGACTCGTTTTATGCTCTTCCTAAATTTGATCGATTGAACGAGCTACCGAACGACAACTTGGTGATGGAACCCCCAGGAGGAAAAAAGATGTATCCCTCCGGGCAGCTAACACCCGAACATTATATAAGACCAACGTTTTACTTGCTCATCGTTAAAATCGAAGTTTATGTAAGTTTCTTCACTTAGACGGGCATCATTGCCTCCTTATTCCTTGTCTGAGTCACCAATCAGTTCAAGCCCACTTATTTCATCTACAGTCTGTTCATTAACTTAGATGTTTGGTTTTATTAATTATTTCAAAATACGCAGTTCGCAATAAATACGAACACCCATTTTTGGGTATTTTGGCCGTAAGACCTTTGTTTCACTGAAAACAGAATGGGGACATTTTAAACCTTCAAATCTATTGAAATCTGGGGATTCCACCATCGTTTTGAAAATGAGCATTAGTTTCCATATGGCTGTTAACCCATTTCTAAAACGCGGAATGTCCCTGTTGGAGTTGTTATTATCCAAGTATTTTCCTAATTCTTTTCATTGACTCATTAATTTTGATTTGTGGCTAATATTCTCCCCGCCTAAAAAATCCGAACGATATAAATTACTGTATTAAAAGGGATGGTAGGATATTATAATAATAAATGCCATGAGCGTTTGTTCGCGTAATGTGTTTGCTTATTGACCTGTGTCCCCGCAGTGTGCGTAAAGCCATAGGGAGGGGGGGGGCCGGGAAGCTGCCCCCCCCCGGGGGGAATCTTTCCCCCTTTGCGCCCCCCCCCCCCCCCGAAAAAAAAGCTGTGCTACGCCACTGCTGTGTCCGTAATTGCATTATAACGAAGCATATTGGAAGTTTGAGAGATTTAATTCACTGGCTGGGCGCGTTATTTGAAAGCAAGTCTGAACGTTGATGGCATTCAACATCGTTCGGATTTTTTTAGGCGGGGAGTATAATTGTAAATTGATCACTGTGTTTAAGATTTTTAGCATTTTTTGCTACCATATTGGCTAACATCGTCAAAGCAGTTTTAAAGTATCGGGAAAAGTTAATTGTGTTCAATAAATATACCTATACATTATTCGTATTTTCAAGCTATATATTTCTAGGGATTTTTTACCATGATCTTTTTGGCATTTTGAACTTGAAGTATGTGACGATTTTAAGTGTCGAATGTAATTATTGGGCCACGTAAGCTTTTCTTCACATAATCTTAACATTGATGATGTTGCAGAATGCAGATTCCATCCATTACAACTCAGCTACGACGGGTTTCTCATATGGACGCCATCTCTTGGACATCTCGAGCATGCTAGTTTCTGACATGTCCCGCCTGCGGCTCGACATCATGGTCAGAACGACAAGCTCAACACATCCGCTATAACGACATTAGTTATTCCGCGAAGGTCTTTTTGGAGTACCTTTAATCTAAACTAAGGCAAAAAACAAAAATAGTTGCAGGGGTCAACTTTATATCTTGATGACAATTTAAGCCAAGTGTGAACACATGTAATCTACCCTTTTGTTCGTTGGCAATGAAGTAAACAAAGCAAAACGAAGCAAAAGTAAACAATAAAATAATTTTATGTAGTTTTATCATGACCACCTTGACCCTCTAACAAGTAAAATCTTAATTGCAAATTTAGATCCAAAAATATCAGGGACGCATACAAAAATATATACTTGTCCATATTTCAGAACCATATCTTTACTGCCGCATGCCGGATTTGACCTACATGCACATACTCTTTTTATATAGGCCGATGTTTATATTATTGAGAAAAACTTTACTATACCGAGCATAGTGCCAAGCATGTTAGTATTTAATTATTGCATCTTGCAGTAATTAAATTTAAAAAGTTATGATAGCTTCATGTGCATGTAACACGATATTGAGTTTTAAATATATTTAATAATAAAATGACCCTCCGTCCCGGAATTCCGATTTAAAAAAGCAAACTAACAAAAATAGAGTATTGATACATTCTAAATTGGTCACAGAAATGAAGAATAAACAAAGCTTCTCACTCGCAGAGATTAACTAACTGAAATAGTTAATATAATTAAACATTCATACTAACTAATTACTTAATCCCGTGATGGAAAAAGTGAAACACAGGAGCTACTTGAAGCAATAAAAATATATTGAAGAGTTTAACCCACCACACGCACGGCCGAACAAAAACATAACGAATCACACCAAGTTGATCGACAATCAGCGAACCCTGTTCCCGAGTGTTTTTAATACTTGTCAAGTTCTATAGATATACACACAATAAATCATTCATACCTGATGATAATAGCCACATACATGGTAACATTCGCAACGTGTCGCAGACTTTTGCACCCAGACAGAGCCCAATTTTAATCCCAATCAATGAATGGAATGACCTTTAAATTGGCTTAGTTTATGTTAACGTAAGATTGTCGTAGGTTTACTGGTAGAAATGCACTTAAGCCATGCGTAAGTAAGATGAACTTTACGATCATAGTTTCGGGAACGGACCCCTGCACAGGATACGAGGAGAAATTTCACAATTATATTGCGAACACATTTGCAAAATGTCCAAACTGTAGGAACATTTTATGGGCACAAGAAATTCCAAGACAGGAGCGGGGCTCGAACCGTGGACCTTCGTGCTAAAACCCATGCCTGGTGATCAGCGCGTTAATAGACCACTAAGCCACCTCGCCCTAACAAATTATATATGTTTCATGACACTCAGTTTATCTGCTGTAAAATATCACCAATTAACATGTGTATTTTCATTTTTTCTAAATACCAGTCATAGGTGATATAAACAATATTTTTGTGTAGTTATTAATCCTTTTAACCTGGCAATCACGTTTGTGTACACATCATTTGGCATTTGAACAGTTTGACCTCCTGACCTCTATATCCCTAACATCCCTAATAGAGGAAAATCCGACGATTACATAAAAAGAGAGCTAGCGCTATTATTTTTTTGTTAGATCTTGGGCCAATTTCCCCCAATCCACGGCAGGCGTCCGCTCCGTGATTTTTCAAAAGTGCATTTAAATAGGCCTACAGTTAATGGACGTTAGGGATATAAACTTTGCACCCCCCCCCCACACACACACATATATAGGGCATACTTTTCGCATTTCCGTCTTTCTTACATATAACAAAATTTTAAATTTACTCACCATATTATTGCTGAGCTGCTGCCATTTTGCGACACGTCGGTAGCTTATACGAGGAATTAAGACAAAAGATACATAGATTCCGTAGAAAGTATTTAAGTAAAACTGAACATAAGGCATAACTCATGGCAGACCAGAACTTCCGAAGATGGCCGCCATTTCCATGAAAAGTCTGTTTCAGTCACGGTGTACAGCAGTAGGCCCACGAACGCACACAGCGACACAATCGGGTATAGGGCGTTGTTTGCTTAACTATTATTTTTATGGTTCGATTGCTCCGGGTCAAATTGAAATACATGAACTACTAAATATTAGCTAAAATAGACGTCTGTGGTACACGTAGGTTTAGGCGCATGCTGTCAGTCGCTAGATAGCTCGATAATGAAGTCATTCGCCCGAATCTATTTTCATGATCCCGTGTATTGCGAGAGTTTAGTCCCGTCTGTTACATGCCCGAACAAGTTAACGATCGCAACTCAAATATGGCAATTGAAGTAATTGTTATGGTGTGGTTTAGTGGAAAAGTGCCGGACTCGTGATCATTATAACGTTAAAATCGTGAGTTCGAGCCACCCCCCCCCAAGTGGTCAACGTGCTTGTTTCCCTGGGCAAGATAATTAATCTCTATTAACTCGTCGACCCGAACGAAGTCTGGGGAGCTGCTATGGGAATATTACAATCTACTGATGATAGGGCTTGTGCACTTGTAAAGACATGTTTGTTTTGAGCAGACATCTAAATGAGCGAACTTATTTTTGACGATTTCCGAAGCGGGCGTAATAATAATTGCCAACCGCGCTTTCAGCCTGTATACGGGGATTAACTGTTATATAAAAACTGGTGATTATTAGTAATTTAATTTCATTTTTAAAACTCATAGCTAGACCAATACATAATGACGTGCAATAATATTTTGTATTGTTTAGTATTTATCGAAAAGAAATATTTATAATTGAAGTGGATTATGTTTGACTATTACAACTTACCGACTTCCTTTGTTAATTTAATCGGTGTTTTTATTTTTTTTTTTTTTTGTCAAGTTGCAATCTTTTGTGCACTTCAAGACATGGACTGTGTATAACTGCCGGTGACAACTCTGCCCATGTATAAAAGTGGCACAAAACTGATTTGGTGTATCGCACTTAAATTTATTATATCTCTGCATTGGCAAAAGCAAAAAGATGAAACAAACGCCATTGGAAATCCTGTTCTTTTTTAATTTAATATTATCCAAGTAGAATGACTTATTTTGAAATTTCATTTTTAATCAATATTTTTTTTTTTCTGATTGTACCACGTTTTTTGAGACGCTGTAGACATTTGAAATCGGGGGGGCATCCCATTGTCCAAAACGTGGGAATAAGTTTGTCTCAGAAGACCGCCCGCATGTGGATAAAACATCGCAATTTTCAATCATTATCATTTTTTGATCCGATATTTTTCCACCTTGGACTCCCCAAAACATTATAATGCCTTAAAATTCGTCTCCGCGTATTTTTTTACAAAAAAGGTCGAAAAAAGTGAGTCAAAATGCAATTACAAAAATCCCGCCATTTCGCTTAGCATTTTCTAAAAAAGCAATGCGATTTTTCACATTCTTCTAACAAACTTGTTTTTATTTGTTTGTTTGTTGTTGTTTTTTTTTTTTTTTTTTTGCCAATCATTCCATATCTGAGATTTTTTGCCTGGCGAAAAATGAGTAGAATGTCCAAAGTAAGAAAAAAGCGATATAAGATATGAAGGCTCTTTCAAAACTGGGCCTGTCAAAACTTGTTTCATAAAAAACAACAGCAACAAAAACAAATTTATATAAAAATACCTGAAGCAGGCGAGTCGGGCAATGAAAATGTAATGACTCTTGAATGTAGAATGTTTCTCCTGACTTTTAGTACTTTCGACATATTACTTCGCTTTTAAAATACAGACATATTTTGCTACTTACTCGGGCGACCACGCTCGACCTTTAACGAATATTTGTGTTTGTTCGCTTGGCTCTTAATTATATGTAAGAGAAGTACTGAAGCGAAAGACGTAAATATGTTAAGTTGTTGGCGTGTTGTTGTCGACTTTTTGACGTTTAACTGCGTTGTTTTGCAACCGGGCTTTTTCAATCTGAAATTATAACATGCGTTGTGCTAAATACCAGTTTTCTGTCTTGTGGCAGGGCAGGGGGTAGACACGATCTGCTCGCATTGGGCCCTTGGGATTCCCATGCCTACGAAAAATGATCTCCGTGTTACATTTTCAGTGCGAACATAGCGTTGAAAAAACCTCAACCACTCTTTAAGAATTGGACAAGTCACTCGCTTAAATTGAACGTCACCTCCTTTTTGAGTGCACATTTCACTAGTTTACTCATTCTACTAAAATTCACTCTCAAAAGGAGTGGATGTCTACTCTTTAGAGTTTAAATGGAGGACAGCACGTTTAGAGCGGTGTTCACCTCTCACTCTTTTTCACTCTTTTAGAGTGACAGTTCATGATTTCTCTCTTTTTGAGTGGATTAAGCAACACATGCAACTATTTTTGAGTGATTTACACTCTTTTTTTCGAGTGAATTACCCTTTCGACACGTGCCATTCTGTATACGTACTAAGCACACATGTCAGTGGCTTTATAGATGGCGCCACAATGCTTGCAGGTCATTTTGGAAAGCCATCTAAAAAGATAGCAGCAAGACTAGCTTGTTTGGACTAATTTAGATTCCTTTTTCATTCTGTTCTAAATATGCACG
>JAMKCH010037890.1:0-17099 GCA_023653785.1 Ophioderma brevispina | reverse complement strand
TAAACACATGTGCCACTTTGTTTACAAGTTTAGATATTTTTCACAAAACCTGTCACAGTATAGATAACCAAATAACCACGGCAAAGTTTTGATTGGCTGATTTCATTTATAAACATGTTTAGGAAATGCTGACTGTAGGCTCAATATTGCACGTTAGTATTCCTAATGCCCTATTGCCACTTCATAAATCTAAAAACTAAAATATCCGTGCATTTCGTTTTCCTTAGTTGTTAAATATATTAAATGTATGCTATGTAATACAGCAGTACTAAATGTGTTGAATCACTCACCCGACGCAGAAGAACGGTACAATGATGTTAACTGTGTAACTCCCATTTGGAATGGGTGAAAACAATGGCCGTTAATAATCGTTCATATCTCTGATTTGGGTGGGGCGATTTGCATGGAATTTGCACATTATATTAAATTTTTAATTCATTTTAATAATTAATATTCAACACGGAAATCAATTCATACTTTAGTAGTTTTGGAATCGGGACGTATCGGCTTTTGCACCACCACTGTTTTTTTGGGACACACCTGTATACACCTAGAGTTTTGGTAAATAAGTTCTAGTATATATCAGACAAAACCCCAAGGTTTGTAGAGATTCTACCCAAGTTTGGATAATATATACGGACCCATTGGAAGCCACTAATTGTCTGGTAATAGATATCCCTTGGGTTAGGTAAAATTGGTGTATTAGTAGCAAGAAACCTTTATAATCTTAAAGCAATATTAACAACACATTTTTTGAAGAGCGCCCCCAATTTTTTCAAAAATTGAGATTTTTAACAGTTACACGGTTTGCATTGGTAACTTGCTAGTAAACTATACCTGTGATTGGTTAAGCTCTCACAATGGTCTATGTGTCCCGCAAACGAAGGATTTTTGTAACTAGAATAATTAATATCGGGATCCCCAATAATAATTCATCATCAAATGAAAATAGCCGGGAAATAAGCCGCCATGTACGTACTACGCGCGCTAGTAGTTGTGTTTAAATTGGGTTTACAAGCAGTCCAGTTAGAGGTTATTTTTCTCAAGGTGGCACTATCTCATCAGGGGACGAACATCAAATTCTAATTACAAAAAAGCAGCTCATTTATGATAATACCACTTTTGAGCATTCTGTTTCTCGGTTCATCAGTGTAGTTTTCTAGACAATTACCACATAGCTGTGCAAAAATTGCAAATTTTGAAAATTGGTTGCACTCTTCAAAAATGGCTAAATATTGCTTAATGTAAGTAAAGCATGGTGATTACTTGTGCCTGTATAGCGGGATATTTCATGATTTTTTACACTTTAAATAATCTCAATTTGGTTAATTAACTACATAAAATTTCCCTCTATCTGGCATAAAGTTGATTTTCATGACACGTCTCTATTTAGTGATCATATCATCCAGTGTGTTAACTGGATTTGCCTGCCAACACTACTTCAGAGGTGTCGATAGTCTACGAAGCAGTGATCACCATTCACTTCCCCAGTTTTTCACACCCTACTTGAAGCACCGAACAGCAACGAGTTTCCGAACATGAACACTCGGTTACAGCAGATAGCATTAGCAAGCAGCGTGGTCTATGAACTGGCAACCTTATCTACACAGAACCCCATTTGTGTGGGTTTAGGACTTAGGTTAGTGCCAGTTTGGGACTCCTTGTCTTATATTGGCTTTACTGCCAGTGCAATTTGTGAAAAAAAAAAAAAAAAAAAAAAAAAAAAAACGCGGTTAAAATGTGCTTGCAAACTTAAGGCTACTTTACCATCACCAAGTGTTTGATGTGATTACGATAAGAGTAAGTGTAATTCTGGCACCGGATTGTATAGCCATGAGGTCAAATGATCTAATAATATCATAGTCTATTGGTACTATGCTTGTTATAATGAGTATTGATTGTAAATGTACTGCTGCCAATAATCCTTCAACAAACGGTTACGAGGTATATTTTTTGATTCTTTAATAAGCAATACTTATTTTTCAGCTTAGGTGACTTTGTGCTTTAAATACATGTAGTTCAGAAAATCCAATTATCAATTTAGTCTGGTTTTCTGTGTACACAACAAGTTCTTTTATTATATAACAAATAGATTACCTATAACCACTTGGTGGTGGAAGGTCACAGTTTGGCAATGTGGCTTAGTTCACTTGGCAACCTCATTCGTGATCTAAATCACTTAGAGTACGGACAACTCGTGGTCTACCAAATGAGCATTCAATGATTAAATAACTTGTTACAGTAGCTCGTGGATTAAAGCCTGTTTTATTTACAGTCCTGTGATAAACCCGACGCCTGAAGCCACGACATGCGTCAGATGTGAGCAGCTACTACCAGTTTAGCCACAGCAGTGTCGGCATCAGCGTTACAAAGAAAACAGCGGCAAAGGTAGCCCAGTGGCGGTGAATTATCGCAGCGTGTCATGACTGCAGAATTCGACACACGAAGTGAGCGGTAAGTGACAAAATTAATGAATAATAATCTAATGCTTACAATGGAACTGAAAGCAGTAACGATAAACTGTCAGAACTATTTAAGCGGAAATCTAAAGCAGCAGCAGAGAATTTACGCATGTTTAGAACTAGAAAATTGCATCGGAATTTGTTTGACAAAGGATCCACTCCGGGGTGAATTTCGGCGGGGACATTTTTACAGAAATGTCACACGAACGTCGGAATACTAAGTGGCGATGTTCTTCATACATGCTGAGGAAAGTCCAACAGGGGGGGCAGAGCGTCACATGACTTATAGTAGGGCGGCTTTAGGTGAGCATCGGCAGTAATAGTCAAGCGGCAGGGCCAGTGTGAAAAAAATTGTTTGGGTGACAATGAGAAAAAAGAAATTGAAATAAATTGACAACTGAATAAATTTTGTTAAGAAAGTGCTGCAAGAAAATTAAGCAACATGGCTGCCATGTACCAGCTTCCTGCCCCATCGCCGATGGACTGTAAAGGAAACACAGAGGAGCATTGGAAGATCTTCAAAGAATCTTTTGCAAGGACTACGCAATGCAACCGAGCTGGCAAAAAAGGCAAACAAAGTACAAGTTGCAACACTCAAGACATGAGGGACTTGATTGTAAGAAAATTCTTACAGGGTTAAAGTTGTAAGAGAAAAGATGGCAGATAAAAAGAGATAATTCAAGGCCATAGGAGATGACAACTTTATTGTTAAGCACAATGTCCTTTATGAACGAAACGAGTTCTATTCAGCAGCGCAGAGAAGAAGCAGACATGAGACCATAGAAACAGTTTTTGGATAGGTTACGACACCTGGCACTCACATTGCAAGTTCGCTGAAGAAGATAAGATGATAAGGGACTTCCTTGTGCGGAGGTCAGAGATACAGCTGCACTGCTAGACTGTTAGAAAAACAACAGGAGAGTATCGTGAAGTAGTGATCGATGAGTGAAGATAGTGAACGACAACGAAGCAAATGAAATCTATGGGCACAGTGGAGGTGAGCAACAACTTGCATCACATGAGAATAGGTAAACCAAATCACCAAAGAAACATAGTAAGCAGCAATACTGGAAAAAGCAAGCAGTCACTCAAACAACACAATAAATGATTGCAATACTTCGTGGGGGGAACGGTACACAAACCAGGAAATCATCATGCCCAGAGTAGGGAAAAACCTGCAGGTAAGGTCAGGAGACCAGCATAACTTCGCAAGTGTTTGTTTTAGAAAGAAATCGGTCAAGAAAGTAGATCAAGAGAATGCATACTACTGATGATTAATCCCTGGAATATGAAATGTGAAAGAAAAGTAAACTGTTGAGGTAAAACAAGCTACAGAGAGCATCAGGCCACAATGATAGTAGAGGAAGAAGAAAAGAAAGAAGTTCAATTTGAAATTGATACTGGAGCATCTCTATGTTGTCAGCAAAGCACTGAAAGAATCAGGGTAACAACATGAAGAAAACAACACCGTACTGAAAATGTATATGATGGTAGTGTGGGAAACCTATTGGCAAAGCAAAACTCAAGATAGATGAAGAACCCCAAGAACCAGAGAAAGTATCTTGTGGAGTGTGAAGTTGTACAGTCAGATAAGTATGTACCCATCTTGGGACGCAGTGCTCGGACAGTGAAGTGACTGGGTTTTATAGAAGTTTAACTATGACAATATAGACATTGTACAGAAAAAGCAAAGATGAAGGAAAGAAAACCAGGCCTTGAAAAACCACAGTGGAAGCAGAGTTTACTGAAGTATTGTCAACGGTACTGGAACGAAAACTACCTGGCAAGTATCATATTGATCTCGATTTTGATGACAGTCAACCGTATTTATGCAGCGAGACGAGTACCGGTGGCAATCCAAAGATCAGCTGAAGACTGACTAGTGAACGGAATACCAAAGGAATTTTAGGCCAAATAAGACTGAACTACAGATTGGGTATCAGCTGGTAGTAACAAAAACCTCACTGGAAAGTGAGAATGCATAGATCCCAAGGATTTAAACAAGCTGTGAAGAGAAGCCACTACCAAGCAGAACAATTGAAGATTGTATACCAGCTTGACACAAGCTAAGGTCTTTAGTGTGTTCGATGCTAAGAACCAGCTTTCTGGCAAGTAGAGTTGGATGACATCAGTTTCAAGCTTACTGCTTCCAACACACCTTTTGGCAGATATCGTGGAGACGTCGTCCGTACGGATTGAGCAGCAGTCCTGCAAGAGTATGCTAGACGTCAAGACAACGCAAAGAGGACGACAGGTTCAAAGACCATAGCACCGATGACATGGGTCTTTGGAGTTGGTGATTGAAACCACAGAGGCAGCAGTGAAGAATCACAATGAAAACCTAAGACAACTGATGAAACGATGCAAAGAAGTGGTTTTGAAGATCAACAAAGACAAAGCCAAATTAGGACTGAAAGAAGTTACCGTTCATTGGTCACGTGATTCTCCAGGGAATGGATTAAAACTTAGATCCTCGTGAGAATGAAAATTAGGGGGCAGTTGCTGAAATGCCTCGATACAGATAAGAAGGGTGTTACAACGCCTAGATGGGCTTCGTGAACTATCTCAGTAAGTTCTACCAAATTGAGGGACCTTTGTGCCCGCTGAGAAGCTTACTGTAGAAGGTACATTGTGGGAGTGGATTCTGAGCCTCAGAACAAAGCTCTAGAACAGATTCAAGAAAGCTGTGAAACAAAACCACCCTGTCCCTAGCATACTTGACAATGACAAAGAAGTAACCCTGCAAAGTTGATTGTTCAGAGACTGGCTTAGGACGTTGCCTTATTGCAAGAAGGTCAACCAGTTGCGTATGCAAGCAGGGCACTTCGCTGATCCAGAGACTAGAGACGATCAAATTGAAAAGGAGCTTCTAGCAGCATCCTAGGCTTAGAGAGATTGCCACCGTTTATACATATGGTCGGAAAGTTATGATCCAGAGTGGACCACAAACCTTTGGAGATAATACAGAAGGAACCAATGCAATCAGCACCCAAGCGTCTACAACGTATGCTTGTGAATATGGCAGGATAGACTATGAGATCTTAATTACACCAGGATCCAAGATGTACTTGGCAGATAACCCTGAGTCGAGCTTACCTGCATAAGAAGCTACAGTAACCTCAGCTAGAAGTGGAAGCAGTGAGCAGTGAACATGATGATGAAGGAGACTGGAAGGGAAAAACTGATGACATGTTAAACCAGCAACAAGAAGATAACAATATGCAAAGACTAGAGAGAGAATCATCATAGAACCGGATGGCCACAAGACAAGCTGAGAGTCCTGACCAGCTGAGAGTATACTGTCATCTCCGTGATGAACTATCGGTGCAAGGCCAGCCTTATTTACAAGGTGAGAACGCATCGTCCATACCTTCAGCAGTTCGTCCAAGAATGACTGAGAGAATACCATGCTTCACACCAAGGGCATTCAGGCAAGCATCAAGAGGGCACGGATAGCATGTATGGGCCTGGCATGGACCGCCCACAACTGAAAGGATTTACATAAAAGTGGACATTTGCAGATTATACTCTGACAATCAGCAGAAAGAGACCCTACAGTCTCATGGGTACCAGGCAGACCTTGGTCCAAGGTGGGAATGGATATTTTTCACTTGGATGGATCCAACTACTTGATCACAGAGTAGATTTTCTCAAAACTACCTGGAGATTGATACTAACAGATATGAGGTCAGAGGACAGTTATCTACCAAAGTCAAAGCACAATTTGCGAGACATGGTATCCCTGACTGCGTAATGTCTGACCAATGGCACACAGTTCAGCAGCGAGCAGTTTGCAGACTTCTCCAGGCGATGGAAGCAAAAGCTGATGACAAGGATCCTAGATCTCTCATGGGACTTTAGAAATTACTCCAGGTGCAGATGGAATCTAGCCCCAGTTCAGAAACTTATGAGTAGGCGAACAAAAACACGCCTACCAACCACTCACAAACAATTAAAACAGAGTGGAAAAAGGAGTCTCTAGAAAGATCAAGCAAGCAAAAAAACAAAAAAAAAAAAGCAGAAGATAAAAGCAAGAAGACAATACAAACAGAACAGCCAAAGACATGAAAACCATTACAACTTGGTGATTCTGTGGTTTAATTTAGACTTCAATAACAAGACTTGGTCAGAAGTTGTGTAAAGGAAAAACGACCCTACAGATCCTACAGATAGTGCAAGTTGAGAAATGGCAGAAAAACCTCAGAAGACGAAGAAACAGAACACATTCTGAAAGAGAGGCGCATATGACAGACACATTTGCCCATGTGCGGATGACTTCTTTGAACCAGATAATCAGCCTACACAAGTGAAACAACCAGGACCGCCAGCTACAAGTCAGCAGCGATCAACGCAGAAGAAGGTGCCCAGCACCTACAGGACAACAGGCGAGAGGCCGAATGGTGAAACCTCCAAAGTATCTCAGATTACCAGCAGTGAAATAATAGACATGGTTCACACAGCCACAACTGTAGTCCAAATTTCTCTGCTTTTATGAATAGAAATTGGAACTTCCTTTTTTTTCATCAAAAGCAACTCATGAACTCTGAACTTGAACATTGCATCACACAAGGTAGTGTGGAATGAAAACAGCCTAAAAGCAGAGACATGTAAATATGTTTTTGGTAGCAAGTGTTGGGAATATGTTTCTATTCATTTTGCTGCAACAGCAGGCCAACCTAACACCGAAGTACAAGACAAATATCACAGACAACATGAAATCGAGCTTGCTTGCGGAAAGGAAGGAGGAAAGGACATGGTTTTTAGTGATTTGGATTTTGAAATCAGATTCCTGTGTTGAACCACGCAAGGAGGGACAACGAACACCCCTGTGGTCCGCAGTGTTGGATTGGAAAGCGAATCTAAAAGTGATTTAATGCATTGATTTCAAATTGATCAATGATAATCATGGATTCAAAGGACATGAGTAAGAACTCTTTACAAATCATACAGATGATTATGAAACATATGGCAAGCAAGGATTTTTGGGAAGTGTGCACATATTTGTTGGTGCAAGAACATTAGTGCATAGAAAAAAAAAATTGTCATATCGGTGGCATTATTTTGGAAATCAATGCACCTGGTGACTTTATTATTTTGGAATACCTTTGCCAATTTCATTCCTAAAACATAGTGCACAAAAGATATTTTGTTTAATCTCTTTCTTCAAAAGAGGAAAGATTGTGGGGGGACAGTCACATTTTGGGCAATGTGGGATAATCGATCTGGAACTCATCGTGTATAATCAAATTAGATTCTAACGACACTCGTCGTCTACCAATAGAGACATTCATGATTAATAACTTGTTACCAGTAGCTAGTGGAAGGAAAGCCTGTTTTATTACAGTCCTGATTGATAAAACCTACGCCTGAGAGCCACGACACACTTAGTGTACCCTTGCTAATTGCTTACAATGATAATAAAACCAAGGGTTCTGAAATGTCATTTACTATCCTATATGTGGAAACCAGGATTATAGAACCATAAATCATTTTCTTCAAGGAACTACAGAACATTTTTATGCTTACTCTGTTGACACGGGGGCAGGATTTAGTGAACGACTCTTTCAGAGGGGGCCACCTTGACTCTATAGAGTTCTTCCCCACCTTTTGGATTAGTGGCCATCTTGCCGGGAAGAGTAAAGCCCATTCCAAAAGATTTCTGGAGACTTCTAAACTAAAATGTATGCATAAAAGTATGGGTCACACTTTGAATAGGCCACAAGTACTTTGAGGTCGGTATTAAATTGATCTGATGAGGAATACTAGGGAGATAACACGTTTGTATTAAGTTATTGCATGTGTGAGGTGTGAAAGATTCTCTATTTTAGCAGATAGGAGAGGTCTGCCTGTCCTCTATTGACAGGGGCAGTCTTCAGTGAACAAATCTTTTCAGAGCCACCTTAAACTATTTTAGCAGATAGGCGGAGGTCGGCCGTCTCTATTGACAGGGGCAGTCGTCAGGGGAATGGCTATTTAGAGCCACCGGTATGCAAGTGACCGCCTACATGTTTCCATTTGTACTGAAGAGGTCAGAGCCTACCCTGATGAAAGCCTGACAGTTTCTCAAAACTTGTCCGGTGGTGAACCCATTCAAATTACTTCAATTCTAATTAGCCAAAATTATAAAAACAAAATTTGCTGCAGGCAGGCTTCCCCATATAAATGCTACCTACAGTTAGGATGTTAATCACCTACTACTGCCTGTAAGATCAATCGTTTTAAACATGTATATATTTATTAATTTTCCTGGAGATGGACAGTGCATGACTTATAGTGTTGAAAAAAAAAAAAAAAAAAAAAAAAAAACCTGTGATTGCTTGGCCGGATTCGAACGGCGACCTTCGTATTACATGCACGATGCTCTAACCACTGAGCTATCAAGCAGGGTCGGTAAGAGGATGATAGATATCTTATCTATAGGTGTGAGGTTGAAAGCAGGGGTAGCGCTGCATGTAGAAAAGAAAGGGGTCCAGTGGAAGTAATTGGAAACCCTTCTTAACTTAACCCCACCTGTAGTCTGGAAAAAAAGGGCCCGGGATCCAAACCAGAAAACAAGGGGTCCAAATGTATTGATTAAATGTGTGTAAAATGTTGGTTCTCGAACCAAAGGCATTAACTCCTCTAAATAGATCCACGTCATGATCAGAAGGTTGTACTAATTCACCCATTGATGAAGGGCAGTGGGGGGAGTGCATCTGTAAGTTTAATTCACCTGATTTTAAACATTTTTGGCTTTTCTTTTCAAAGATTCATCTCGCTGCCCAAAAAAGGCCTATCTCGACTGCCACTCAATATCTCCCAAATATTGACAAAACAAAACTCAGAAGAGAACTCAATGAAAAAAGAAACACTGACAAGCAAGAAAGAAGGGCAAACAGGATGACTTAATTTTATCCCAACAAGGACAAGTTTCACTAAAAATAATATGGCTACAGGCAGTTTGAGGTTTTATTTCAAAATTTGCCCTTTCTCACCTTGCAGCCCAAAGTTAACAAAACTGTTGAGCGACATACACAAAAAAAAAGGGCTTAACACAGGCCGTATGAGTCTACTTCTGTTGCCTAGCCTTGGAAAATACAATCGCCAAGAAAAGAAAATGGTTTTTGGTTTGAGAAAATACTCAAAATGCCAAATAATTCAACAGGAATAAAAACATTATTTCGCTACTAAAAAAATTACGGGTTTGCATTTTTTGAAAGCCTTAAAGGATATGAATCGGAGGATTGGATGGCTAGCTTCGCCATCAAACATCCCACTTTATGTCCGGGTCGGCCCATTTTGGAACTCCTAGCATGGCAGGACTGGGCAGCTCCTTAGTAGCATGAAGTGTTTCAGAAATGGTTTGCCGTTTGGCCGATTGGTTAAGCTGTATTTATGGAAATTTTGGTCAGCAAATGATTTTTTTGATGGTAACACAGTTCATCGGCAACATCAAAGGCAGTTTTATGAATGAAGAACTTGTGATGGATATCTAGCAGGTAGGGGAAAGAAATCAGCTGAGGACCAAAACTTGCGCTTTAAAAATCTGAAGGTTTGTGAATCGGTACAATTTTTTTATCTCTGGCCAGAAGTACAATTGGGAGGAGGTTCCAAATTCCCATCATAGTTAGCATGGACATGTGGTTTGCCTGCGTCAAGTTGAATTTTTTTGGACCCCCAAACCCCCTAGGATTTGTGAAAAATTTCAGTGCGTCCATAATTAGTTAATTTTCCAAAATCGGCGTCCTGGACGCAGAAAGAAAACGCAGAAAAACGCGACCCCTGTAATCGAAAGGGTCCTTCGCGTCCTAGCGGGATAGCTCAGAACTTATATTTAACATATACGAATATTGTGTTTGAAATTTAAACTACTTAGTTCTACTTAGTTTAAATATAAAGTAGTTAAATATACAGTATATATATAAACCTGAAAAAGCAAGACAGAGCCACATGAAGGATGCATGATGTCACTGTTGCCAGCTAGCAGTCAATAAAATTAGGTCTATAAATTGCCCTTGCAGTTTTCACACAATGTCTCCAGGTAGACAAGGATGGATATTGTTACTAATTTTGCCCGCTGGAGTTGCCAGCGATACTCTAATGTGAAAAACCTCTGTGCGCTTGGCGGATTCAAACCGGTGACCTTCCTATTACTAGCACAACGCTCTTGCCAACTAAGCTATCAAGCCAGGGTCTGTAGCAGAGCGATAGATATACATTTACAGGTGTTAGGTCCGATGCACTTTGGCATAACTTTTAAGTACGGAATTACAAAAGCATGAAAGTTCATCTATTAACCATAACCATACCATAACAAAAATGTTTTGTTATTTTAATTAAAGACATGATCATGTGATAATGTGCATTCATTTTGGCTGTGTACTTTTGGCCTATTGATGAAAGAGCATTGTACATTTAGCCATAATCTACCCCTAACACTAAACCTAATCCCCAACCCAAGGTTTATATCTACGAAACATAACCCACTCGCATTTTACTCCATGGTTAGTGTTAGAAAAAACATGACCGAAAAACATGGTGTAACTTTATGGAAACGCCCAGTCACAGATTAGTTAGCCTCTCCTAAACCCACAGGGCATGCTATTGGTGGTGAACCAGTAATGACAAACTAAAACCAAACCTTAATATCTGGGATATTAATGGCAACCCTATAAATATTCCCCTGTAAAGGTGTTGATTCATAGTCAAATATGACTGATTTCAGAATTGAATGAACATATTAGATTTAATCTCATGGTCATGCATTCAGTACATGAAAAGACATTTAAAATTAATATTGTTGGTCGAGAGAACATCTTAATTTTGAGCATATCAAAATTGGGGGGACTTAAATTTTTTTTGAAGTCTTTCAAAACGTCCACTCCATTCTTAACATTAATGCATAATTGAACGCACCGCTGTACTTTGAGGGAGAAATGAAACCAAAAAGATCTCTCTTAAAAGAGATCTGCAATCCCTAAGAAGTCTCATCAGGCTCAGGGGTGCAATCCTTCCTTAAATAAAGGTACATTGTACGTTACACCATCAGTTTATCCAAAGAATTAACTAGAAATGTCACCAACAGGATGGACCCTTTTGAAATAGTCTCTTTTAACTCTGTGGGCACAAAGTGCCTATCCATCGGCAGAAAGCACTATTTTTGAAGCTTTTTGAATTGTTACTTGGAAGGTTATATCATGAATTGGAGCAAATCACAGATACTGTAAGATGATGGTTATGGTTTACACTGAGACATAGAAGCACTATAGACTATGGGGCATAGACCAAATAACAAGCTGCATAACAAATTCCATAGTCCCTTCAAAGGGATAAGACAAAACCTGGTGTAAAAATTATTGATAGATTTTTAACATGACATAACCGTCTGTTGCCCCAAATAAAACTTGCACATTTTCTTTAAAATGAATAAAATGTCACACCAATTTCTCTTTTATAATATCAGTGACCAATGGATATGTATAGACTTCAGCAAACCATTAACTAAAGATATTACAATGGGCCCCGTATGCGGAGCCATTGTTATAGCCTGGTGTTATCACCTCCACGATTCGGGTTGAGTAACAAAATACCCATCCTCTTTCACAATAACTAACCAGTTTACATTATGATATAGGTCGTTGACCCTAAGTTTTCTTCTGAAAGCGCGGTAATTGAATACAAATGAAGTTAAGCAATAAGTTACGGATTTTAATTCTGCCCAAAGTTGTTAGGTCAAAGCTTGCCCAGCAACATTCTGGCATGATGTTTGTTTGTCTTTCTTCCTTTTCGAATAAATGATGAAAAACATGGACAAAGTTAATTGAACACGCACTATAGAAGCTCAAGATTCATTTATTTGCGAATGAGGATAAGTATTTTGCGCTTACGTTATTCAAAAAAGACTTCATCTAAATCGTAGAGGTGGTAACATCCGAGTCTTTTCAACCGCGAGACAATATAACAATGGTCCTTTACTCCCAGATGAAAAGGGATCTGAAGTGTTTCTCTACACCGCATACCGAGCCGGTAATTGAATATCTTTTGCTCCATTGTTTGCTGAAGTCTAGTGTATCTATTTGGTCACTGATATTGGGGGAAATAAATTGAAGTGACATTTTATTCATTTTCAAGAAAATGTGCAAGTTTTATTTGGGGCAACAGATAGTTATATGATTTTAATAATTTATTATGAATTTGCGCTTGGTTTTGCTCTCCTCCCGTGATAGGGATTACGAATCAAGAGCGCAGAAGGGCATGGCCCATACCCTACTATTTTGATTGGTTACTGAGAGTACTATCTAATGTTGGGTCCTGTAATGATATTGTAAGATGATTTGCTTTTAGAGCATCCTCTATTGCCAAAACTCAGTATTGATCAATGAAACTGTGTGTATAATCTTCACAGCTGTAGCTTGTGGAATAGATAATCCAAATCAGGTGTCAAAACTCTGTTGCTTTGATATTATTTGTATTATTCTGGTTTTGCAATAATAAAAGAGACTTCCAAACAGCTCTGACTCACAAACCTTAATTCCAAAGCAGCACTTAACTACACCTTTTCTTGTATCATTATAATGACACAGAAAATTAGACAAAATATTTTGAAGGATGAGAATAGAAAATTATATCAAAATGTCACTTTTGATGAGGTAAGAGGTGGGGTCAATGTTGATGATTGAAAAGTACACCTTCAATCAAAATCTGAATGACAGAGCAGCCCTGAAAAATCTTGATTTTCACACTGTATTAAAAGACAATAGGTATACATTTGATGCTCAAATGTTGCATGTTTGACTCAAGTAAATGACTTTCCCTTGGCAATGCTGGGCTACTTTATATCATTTCTGGCATTTGAAAGGCAAGTTTCTGTAACCTGACCCATCTGACACACTTTTTTCTGACACACTTAAGAATTCAGAATCCCATCTCAGAATAAAGCACAGGTTTATTCCGTTAATAAGGTTTCCAAATTCATAAGTGTGTCAGATGGGTCAGGTTACGGAAACTCCCATTTGAAAGTGTGTCATATAATTATACAAACTCTGCAGGATATGATAGCTGTACTTTAGGTTGGTCCTCCTCTGGTGAATTTTGCCTTCTTCTAATATAAAGTACTGTCAATGCACCACCTATTGCAAATACAAAAATGCCAAAAGAGAAACAATCACTATGCCAGCTCTTCTTCTAGAACTCAGTTGAGATGCTTTATCATGTTGGGAGGGATCGGCATGTTCGGTGTCTGCAAAATAATCGAGGTTTCTATTTCGGACTGCCACATCTGGTCCAGCTAGAGGAGGATTTCCTCTCGGTGGATATGCTGTCCGTGGATTAGCCGGTGGTGGATATACAAATGGTGGATATACAAATGGCGGATTAAATGGTGGTGGATTTGCTGGAGGATTTACTGGTGGATGCAGTGGTGGAAATGGTCCAGAACCTGGAGGTTTTCTGGGATCAGTAGGTCGACCAAGAGGTGGTCTTAAACGGGGGTCTATGAGTGGAGGTTGTGGGGGTCCTGCCCTAGGACCTGCCCCTGCTTCTCTCCCAGGACCTCTTGCCTTGGGATCTACAGGTCCACCTGGACCACGTCCCTTCACTTCTGATGATGATCTATCTTCTGAATGAGTTCCGAGCTTAACTAGTCCCTTCAGTGGTATAGGGGAATTATTACTGGTAAACTCTGGATAACTTGGCCCTATTGTTCCCAATGATGGATCAACTGGCGCAAATGGTGGATCTGTTGGTGAAAAGGTTCCTATCCACGGTGGCCATGCTGTCCAACCACGTCCACCTGCTGTTGTTGGCTGCCACATCTGTGCACTTGTGTATGCTGCAAATAAAAAGTTGAAATGTCAGAGATAATTTCAATGCTAAAGCTTTCATAAAGTTACTTAGACTTAAGTGTGCCCAGGTATGATTATTCTCCTAGCCTAAAAGCCATTTTGACAGGAATATAAATATGGACAAGTCAAAGTTTTGATGCACTTAAAATTGCAATTAAAAAATGCAATTCACAGAAAAATGGTTGCGTCAATATATCAAGCTGGTTGGAGGTTTTTGGTGGTTTAACCATGCAAACTCTTCAATAAACAATGCATGGGTATCTGTATGGGTTTAAAAGTGCATTTTGTAATCCTATCACCTTCTTTTTAACTAGATATTTTCGAGAAATGGTTATTTTCCAAAATTTCAGTTTATTTTGATGGTGCATTTTGAATGCCCCATTGGCCAGAGTAGATCGAAATTACACATTATGATTAAACACACATACTGTACTTAGGCCAATGGTTCAAACGACATAAAAATAAACTTTTTGGAGTTAAGTTGGGGGACATGGATCACAAAAAGTCCCTTTAGGAAGTACTGCATGTTTACTCTTTAAATGTAAATGAGTGCACTCCCCAAAACAGTGAAACTCTTGTAAACCACTCCAAATGAGTGGTTTGTACTTAAAAAGAGTAAATTTCCACTCAAAAAGAGCAAAAATCACTCCAAAAAGAGTGGATTTCCACTCATTTGAGGAGTTAAATGAAGGACAACACTTTTGGGGAGTTAAATGAAGGACAACAATAAAACAAGTGGAAATGCCCTCTTTTTGGAGTGGTTTTTGCTCTTTTTGAGTGGAAATTTACTCTTTTTAAGTGGTTGGCCATTCACAGTTCCAATCAATAGCCAAAGCATAAAGCCTAAAATATTCAAAGAAAGCGCAAACTAAATCCAAGAAAAGTTTCAGTGAAAGCAGGTGAAGGCTGATTTGATGAATAGTCAAGATAAAATCTCTGCATTGTTACACACAGGTGACTGAAGCCTTCTAAACTTTATGATATGTTGTTGTAGACAATGTTTAAAAGCAATTCTGGGGTAGACACACTACATCACATAGTATAAAAAATTCAAAGTATTGACTGGACGAACAACGTAACTTTATTTGTAGTTGGTCAGTTTCTTTCAATCCGATCTCTTTTGTATTGCGAGGAAGAAATCGAAGATTTTCTGGGTATTTCTGTCCACTATTTTGAGTAATGGATTAAGTCCAAACTCTGCCCATAACTCTACCATCAATTGGAATCTACTATAGTGACCAATCAAAATAGATTTTAAATTAAATCTCATTTGCCTTAGATTCAATCATATTAGATTTGAATTCAAATCTAATATGATTTAATGTTAATGCAATAGAGATTAAGTTTAAATCATAACATTGGTTGGTCACTAACCACAATCTTAAGGATTAACTTTTAAATCCCTGAAATTTAGAGTGTACTGTACAAAGTAATTTACCAGTAACATAAACCAAAAACATTCTGCTTATATTTTAGAGAGAAACCAAGTTCAACGAAAACTGTTTGCTGGTGCGATGGGAAAAATCTGATATTTCTAGTCAAACTAAAATCTCAGCTTTGGTAACAGGTTTTTGGTATGGATTTTTCAGAATTTACAAAATCTGAGATCTTCATTGAGTTCTTTGATCATTTTGACTTTTCTGGACTCAGAAATCACTTTGTTGACTTTATTGTGGCCTGTGAAATTTTTGGGCTAAAAGGTGTTTGGTTTGGATGTTATGAGTAAAAAAGTGCCCATTTTAGTCAACCTATGGTAATTTTACATGGTACTCTATGGGCTTACAAAGTCATGTTTTTAGCTCTCATATCAAAATAGATTGAATATCGGAGCAAAACTTTACAGGTGGGGCATTGAGGGATAAGGCCACCCAATCAAGATCAAAATCTGATAGAATTAAATCGAGCCAACAACTTTTAAGAAGCCACACTAGATGTGCTTGTTGTAGCTCAATGGTTAATGTATTTTATCTTGGTTTGATTTCCACTTTATCCTTTGCCATTTTGTGTCTCTATACACAGGCTTATGAGTAACATATGCACAAAAAACTACAAAATGGCAAAACAGGAGGAAGGGGGAATAGCAGAATATTGTTTACAACAACAATACATGCTGCTATATAACTTATGGCAATATTTAATTAATACCCGTGCTATATTACTAACTTTAGCACAAGCCAAGTAGCCATCAGTTAAGGCATCTGTCTGTCTGTCCACAGCTAGTCTGTGAGTAATATGACATTATAATGCTATTATGTTGAGAAAAGTTGATTGGCCAAATTGGTTACCCATATATAGCTACTATTTTTTTGGAAGTGCTTAAGCAATTATATCGTAAGGTCGTTAACTTTTTGGGGACATCTGTCTGAAACAGTATTGTATCATTTTATTGAGGTCCTGTGATCAGTTATTACTCCTCAAATCTTATCCTGTATTAATTAGATGACTCTTAATTTACTAGTACAAACTGGTACATCATCTTCAGAAGAAAATTGAAATTTCTTCTTTCATGCTGGCCATTATCCACCTATTCAAGCCATTTTTAACAAATTGGAATCGTAAGCCAAAATATTTATTGGGATAAGCGTAAAATTTTAGAGCAATTGAATCAAAAAGAAAACGGAGGTGCTTCCTTAGGGGTTGATCTTTGACCTTTCGCCAATAGACTATACTTCTTATAATGTCTTCTAAACATTTTACCCAGTATTTCATATAAGTGTTAGCATTCATATGCAGGGGCATAGCTAAACATTGCAATTTGGGGAGGGAGTGGAAAGGGCAAAGGATAAAATTTTGAGGAGGGCTGATAATTTGTATA